>JASKGO010003518.1:0-85344 GCA_030556065.1 Holobus sp. GC000080 | reverse complement strand
TTATTACCATTTTTTACCAATGGTAATATTATATTAATATAGTATTAATAATTATTTACCCTAAAACCTATATAATTATTTTATTTTATTTTTAAAGGAAGTTTGAAAATCTTTATTTGTCAAATATAAATCATAAAACAAAAGGTGATTAATAATATAAAACATTTTATTTAATTCTAAGGACGAAGGTCCAGACGTATTTTAACACCATTCACACTTTTAAGGACCGTTTCGGCTCGCAAATTGAGTTCGTGTTTAGGGGTTGCTGGACTCAATTTAAAGTTTCGAATTACATTACTCAGTAGACATTTCATCTCCAGGAGTGCATACTTTTGCCCTACAATTAAAAAAGAAATGTTTATCCCCATTTTAAAGGGCAATATTGTCCTGAAAACATACCAACGCAATTTCTAGGTCCAGCACTGAATGGTATATACGAATAATGCTTAGATTTCCCATTGGCCGGATTAAAACGCTCCGGATCAAATTTCAAAGGATCCGGATACACTTCCGGATCTCGGTGTATCAAAAATATATTGACACCGATGGCTGTGTCTTCTGGCAACAACAAATCCCCCAATTGGATATCATGGGTTGCTTTTCTGGCCACTAAAGGCGCTGACGGATAAAGTCTCAAAGTTTCTTTCATCACCAACTCGAGATACTTCATCTGATTTAAATCTTCCAACGTGCAATTCTTCATTTTATCCTCACCGTAGATCTCTTTCTGCTCGTCCAATACCTTCTGCTGAATATCCGGATGGCTTGCCAACAGATAAAGACAATAAGAAGTAGCTGCTGAAGTTGTATCGTGTCCCTTGAAGAAATTAAACGATTTACAATTATTATTTCGCTCCTAAAAATTATTTTACACTTACAGCAAACATAAAAGTATTAACTTCTTCTTTGATATCATCATTTGTCAATGGTACGCCATCCACGGTGGACTGTAGTAACATATCAAGGAAAGCTGTGCGTTTTTTAATGCCCAAATCATCGGTTTTTGCTTCCGTATTATTAGATTGTTCTTTTAGCAGTTGTTCTCTGCGTTTTTGAATCACATTATCAGTATATTCTTGGATCACTTTAACAGTTGCTATTTCTGTCTTGTACAAATTGCTAAATTTATAGATAAAGTCCCATTGGAAGAGGGGATTAAAAGCACGCAGTTGTAAAAGGCGCCCCATGCTTTTAACGCACTGAGTATATTCCGAAGAGACTTGCGATTGCGCATCGGCTGAAGTACCCATTGCGGTCTCTATAATTAAGTGAGAAGAAGAGTGACTTAGAAGAACAATGCATTTTTTTATAATGATACGTTAGTTAATTGCTAACCACAAATAATATCCAAAGCACAAAGGGTAACAATCGGAAAGACGTCAACACTGTCTTTGCCAGCTTCCTTCTTCAGTTTCTCAATCATTGTTTTGCTTTTGGCATCGAAAACATCAACGAATTGTTCCAGAATGTGGAAGTGAAATGTTGGTGTTATCATTTTCCTGCGTCTACGCCATTTCTCCCCTAGAAAAGTTCTTTAAAACTCTCTTTCTAAAGTTTCCCCAGTTTCCCCTAGTTTCCTACCTGAAGAAGTAAGCAATCCTGTATTCAACCATCTTGCTAAGAAATCGTAAGCTTGTCCTTTGCTGAGAATATTATGATTGTTTAGCAAGTGCTCCAAAATATTTGGATCGATTGTTTGCACTATTGTTCTGAATCCAATATGGATTCGTAAACTTTTAGTTTTATATTCTTTATACCAATTTTCAAATTTTGTCAGCGTATCTATAAAAACATTTTTGTTTTGTTTTCAATTTATTATTATGTTTTTGTTCTGTTTTTTTTTAATGATTTTAAAGTTTTACCAGTTTTTGCATTAAATTCCAATGCGTTTCCCAATACCGGCCACATTGGTGGCGACGGAATATGCTTCAGATGTTTGTATTTTTGCCAGAAACTTAAAGTCCATACGCCTAACAAGGCCACAAGTAATGAAAACACAATTAAGAAGAACATGATGATGCCGTAACGCGACCACAAATAATGCTAATTCCACTAGCAACAAAAACGCTGTTATATAACTTTTTTATAGCCCCCACTTTGCATCTATATCTCAATTTGTGATTTCCAGTTTCGGTAACATTGAAATAATATGTGAACAAAGTAATAATTTAGTTTTTTTTTTACTTCGATGACTTGCTCATTTTGTAATATAAATATCAGCAAAATGCGTTGTTAATAGTTTTAACGACTAGTTTCGTGAGATGGCTTCATTTTAACTGGAGATTTTTCAATGCCATCGAATGTTTAACATATATGTAAAAAATGTTAATTTAAACTAGTATTTACAAATTACAATAGATTATATTGTTTGTTAGGTACAAGGGAAAACAATTAAAGCAGCAAATATTTAATTACATCTTAATCTATCTGAGCCATAGCACTTTTTGAAAACTTTTGTTTATAAAGTTATCCAGTTGAAACTTTATATTTTTTGTTCTGATTACAGAACACGGGAATTCATCAAACAAGCCATCCTGGACAATGATTTCATGAAGAACCTGGAGAGCAATGAGATCAATGAAATAGTTGATTGCATGTACCCGAAGGACTACCAAAAGGACAGCATTATCATTAAAGAGGGCGACGTTGGTAGCACAGTCTATGTCCTAGAAGGTACGTTCCATGTGAATTTCAAACGTAACGTCTGTTTGAAATATGTAATATTGGTGGCATATAATGCTCACATAAACACACACACACATATATTTTGTTTCGCAACATCAGCAACATCAGTTGCCTATGATAAAATCGCTTCTTTTCCTCAATGGGTCAAAGGAAAGTCTTCGTAAGTCTTCTACAGAGTTTGACCTGATGATCTTTACCGTACGTGCGGTCAGTAGTAATGATTCACTTAAGAACAACTACTTTAATCTGAAGAAATGATCAGAAACAATCCGAGTGGGAGGTTTCTGTGTTGGAAATAAATGTCTTAACTCTTTGTCTTCAACAAACTTGTCTCGTTGCTTTTTTGGTTTTTCTTCGTTGTCTTATTTGTCTGCAAGTGGTCGCTGTTGGTGTTGTTGAATGCGTGTGTGCAGCCGAAGACTCGAATCGTCGATCGTTTTTTAACTTGTTCTTAATAAAAGTGGAAAGGCGCTTGCGCCGATGACTCAAAGGAGTTAACTTTAAGTAAATCGAATCTTTAAGTGTCAGTCGGCGCTCGAACGTTGAACCGCTTGTTTTTATATCGCGCTCGTTTTATTTTCCGCTTTGGTTTACATTTTGTTTTTGTTTTTTTTATTTGTTTCCTACATACTGCGAGAACTTAAGTCGTTAAGTTTCTTAAAGAACTGCAGCAAGAACCAAACGCCACAAAGAGGAGAAGAATAAAGGAAAAACCAAAATCACTTAAAGTAAAAAAATTACTTTTACTTTTGTCCTCGAATATTTTTATTAACCTTTAGTGGTTGCATTTGAAGTGTTATGTATTGCAAAGAAGTTTTAAATATATATCGCAAACTTTTTTGAAAGTTTTTCGAAAGGGTAAGTCATAAAGTCCACTTAAAAAAGAAGAGATTGGGAAACGTTTTGACTCAAAAGTTTGTCCTTCCTTATCACTCCTGTAATTGCTTAACGATTTACTTTTAAAATATTTACTTGATTTTATTGTTTCAATATTTAGTTTATCGAACTATGTAAATAATAATAATGTTATTATTATTATGAGCGAGTTAATGTTGAAGTGGGTGAAATGGAAGTCACTGATATTATCTACTAACACCCATAACAAGTCATCTAAAAAGTGTTACATCGAACGGAGCAATCTAAATGCTTCTTGTTTCTTAGAGCAATCGAATAGACTGGCATTAAGTAATGCGAATTTGCACAAATCCTGCATCGTTAGAAGATGTTGGGAAACCATGAAAGACTATTATTAGTTATTGGTTATGGGCTTGTGAGTCACTTTGAGCGATTTACTGCTTGACTTGTTCGCTTTTCCTGCTTACCAGAAACGAAAGAAACTAAGGCTGCGCGACAACAAGCACTTTACGCAGTGCATGCTTAGTAGCTTAGTAGTTTCCACTGAGGGGATGACACAGAGAACAAATAGGTTATGACTAATGTGCGCACTTTACGCAATAAGCGCTTTGCGAAAATCAATTGAAAATTTCACATTTCCGTTTCCTAATTTTTTTACACATTAAATTGCACAAGCTTAGCAAATCTAACCAGCAAAACATTTAGCACTTGAAACAAGTTTGGTCACTTCTTCTTCTTCTTCTACTTCAACTTCATCTACTTCTGTGTCAGAAACTCGGAATCTTTCGGAAATTTAACTGTAGATTTGCAAGTGGCAGAAATAAATCGAAACGATTTGCATTGTTTTATAGAGAGACGAAAACGCCTGCGAATTCTGCATGGGCGTTATGCAACATTGCTCTTCTGCGTGTGCACCTATATACTCTTTGAAAATTTCCAATGGATGTTCGCTCATAATCTACACGCTTCAATGATTTCTTCTTTGATTAATTGCACGCCTTGCTAATAATATATATTCCGCGCCATATACCTCGAGAGCTTTTTCCGCGGAGCAGATTGTGCCAGTTAATTAATTAGTGGTCAAAACTGTTCTTCACACAAGTGTCGCAGCGGTCGTTGACCATTGCTGTAATTGACATACTGCAGCTACATAGCTGGCAAAAGACAAAAGGTTTATTGTCATGAGTGTCGTTATTACTTGTATATACTGATGGAGACAAGAAACTAAAATGCTTCACCGTCATTTTCTTCGCCTTTTTTTAAATTTTATTTTACGATGAAGAAGATGCTTGAAAACCAGTCGCTCAAATATTGGAAAAGAGAAAATCCTTCGTGTAATTTCTTTCTAATGAGCACTAATTAAGTGCAGCACTGAGAACTACTTGAAATTATTTGGTTAACAAATCGTGGCGGTACTTTCTTTTTTATTGTATATTTATTTTTTAATTTTTAACAATTGAAGAATATTGATTCTTCCCGGTGTATTGTGTGGTGGTAGCTACAATTTGCACGCGTTGATTGGTTCCCATGAATCTCTTCGTAATTTCCAAATTGGTTTCGTTATTTTTTTTTATGATTATTGGTTTAACTTTCTTTTTTTTTTTTTTTCTTTTGCTTTTTTCATGTTTATGGTCATTATTTTTGCATGCTGCTGCGGTGCATTGATACAGACATAAAAATAAGAGCACGCAGAAATAATTAAAAGCAAACAAACAAAGAAGAAATAAAAACAAGTATTGCACATTCGATTGTGAGAAATGTTTCATATATGCAAGTACATTGTATACGCAACACTAACAATAATTGTTTTCACTTTCAATAATATATCTGATCTTACACACATTTCTACAATCTACAGGAATTATAAATTGCTAATAAATACAGAAAAAAAAAAGGATACAAAAAGTGCGTTCATTACATAACACCTGTGTTTCTTTGTTATACTACATTTAAATACCTTGTTTATTCATTGAGAGAGAAAAAAAAACGATTGACTTTGCAATAAGCAAATTAAATCTGTTGCAAAGCAGGAAAACCAGTTATTAATTTTCGATGTAGTTAATAAGCAACCCGGAATTCGATAGGATATCGCTAAGGAGAAAAAAAATAGGTGTGGAATTACTCAATAAAATTGAATGTAGAATAGATATCGGTATTAATTAATCAGTAATATTCGTTTGTATAAGTAACAAAACAGGAAGTGAAATTTTTTGACCGTTTCTGACCCTAAATTTGCGACTTTCTTTTTTCCTATTCGCTCGCTATTACACTTATCTAATATATACTATAAGCTCGTTTATATGGATGCGGCAAATTTCTCAAAGTCGCTTGATGGACAGAAAATTGGTGCAGCACGTCAATTAACCCTAATCGTTGTTGCAGTTACATAAAACGGTTTAGTCTGTATAATTGCTCTCTGACAGCAATCCTTTGCGCTCCTAATCACTACGCGGCGTTTATAATGATGATGACACTCGTTTTGAACGCATTCGTTGCCGTTTTTGCGTTTCTGCGGAAAATTTAAGTACAGAGAGCATCATCAGAGTTAAACTAGCAGAAAAACGAAAGTACTGCATGTAAAGACATACTTTTCTTAGCTTCTTCTTCTTACTCTCTTGCTAATAATGATACGGGAAAATTTTTCTAAATGTATGTCACGTCATCTGCAACTAGCAGCGGCATCCAAAAAGAAGGTTAAGTCACATTTAACCCAAATTACTGCTTTTTATGTCTTTTAAATTATATTTTCTCAATGCAAATTAAAAAAAAAAAAAGAATAATCAAGGTCTGTATCTTATAGAGGAGATAAAATCAGCTTTTCGAACAATTTTTGCGTAATGAAATGTATTTGAATGCATGTAAAATAAGAAATCCGGATTTACGCTCGTTTGACTCAAACCAACAATAAAGCACGTTGCGCAATTGACGCAATCAGCGAAACCGCAATCAAATTTTGGGTCTTTGAGACACAAAAACA
This sequence comes from Holobus sp. GC000080, assembly GCA_030556065.1. Taxonomy (NCBI): domain Eukaryota; kingdom Metazoa; phylum Arthropoda; class Insecta; order Coleoptera; family Staphylinidae; genus Holobus; species Holobus sp. GC000080. The sequence continues at coordinate 78,827 of JASKGO010003518.1, read as the reverse complement.
AAGACATGACTAATTAGAGCAGAAATAAAAGCTGTAACATCTTCAAAAAAAAAAAAAAAAAGAATTTCACTTTTTATGTGTGCTTAGCAAGCAATACAAATTTAGTCATTGCGCATAATGTAATGAGACAGTTTTAGGTTTTTTGAAGTGGTATAGGTAATCCATAGTCCAAATTTTTGAAAATGTTTTATGCGTACCTTCTTTTGAGTCACATTAGAAGGCTAGTAAATTTTAGGAAACCTGGTAATTATCAAGTTTTAAATTTTTAGTTTATAAGAAAGATCATTAAACAATGGCTAATAATATGCATCAAGGAAGGCGGAAAGTTGCAATTGCAATTGCAATTATTAGCAAACACCCAGCAGCAGAAACAGTCTATGCGGACAAGGAAACAGACTTTCCAAATGAATGGCTCTGTTGTAACAGTGCACACACTTCCATTATAACAAACAATATACTGTCTATATGATTTTTATGGTCGTTTCCAACTATATTTAAATCTTTCCTGCAGGGATTTCCTTCTTAATTCACCGTAATTCCGCAAAATTTCCTCAATCCTTGGTAAATTTTTGAGTCAAAACTAATGTTTTTTAATAAAATAAAATGTATCCTAATTTCGTGGCATTTCGAAAATAGTTGCTAAGAGATGCGCATCAAGAATTATCCGGGTAAAGCGGTCCAGAATGACCCAGCCTGGTTGGAGATGGATGTCCCGCGTCAAAGATACGAAGCTAATTGGAGCACTCCGCCAAGTCCGTCACACCTGGCGAACGCAGCATGGGAAGGCACTCTTCGAGGAACGAAAAAGTTGTCTCAGTATCAAGCTCTGCTTGAGCAACTAGAAACTGAGTCTGTAGGACCCAGACATCCGACGCATAAGACGCTTAATTTGCAGTACATCGAAGACAACAACAGACCGAAGTACCATTCGGAACGGTGTTTGAGTCGCATCAATTCCAAATCCAAATTCGATTTTTACAAGGAAAAAACGACAAACCTAAAGAAATCCGTCAGTTTTTCCGATAAAAAGATCAATATCATTAGCAATCCGATGGATTCGTTTTATAATTTACAAGAGGACTTCCAGCGGTTGCATATGAAGCCCAAGCTGCGTCAGAGAATACCGCCGAAGCATATAGTGTCCGATGGTTCTTCCTACGGCACTCCTTCCGTTTCCGTATCATCGAATTCTTCTTCTTCGGAAGACAATCAAACGATTCATCAGAAGGATATCAATAAGTACTTTAGTGCAAATGTTGATCGCGAAGACTTTACCATCCCCAGGCCACGGCTCTTAGTTCCCGTCCATTCGTACGGCATCCGAAGACGTCGCACTGGCAACTTGACCAACTGTGATTTAAATAATTGTGATACTGGTAAATATTTACATTATTTCAACATTAGAAATGCTTTAAGTCGCATTAAAATTGCAAATTGTCAACTAGTGGCACGTGCTGGTGCATCACTAAGCATTCTATTTCGTTTTTGAAGACCCCGTTCACGTTCTGAACCAGTGCGTTTGCGTAAATCAATGCGAATTGTTCTTTTGGGGTTTCCCGTTCGGACGACGAGTCGAAAAGCATGTCGTAGAAGCTCCTCATTCCTCCTACATTGAGAAAAAACCACGAGGCTGATGAAACCCATTGAGCTTCCAGTCCTTTCAAATAAATATCTCTTTGGAACATGTACTTGAAGCGAAGTGTTAGCGGCAATGGTATTTTAGCGATGAGAAAGCCACTCAACATGTACATTAGCCAGCTTCCTATTAGCAGAACCGGTAGATAGTTAAGAATGTTACTTATCATGCTTTCGCGTACAGAGCTTCTATTCTCCAAAATATTGCCGACCGTTTGTGGCTTAGCAAATTGGTTCTTTTCGTGATCCGCTAGAAATGCAATCCGGCGTGCATGAAATGCTGAATTAGTCAGGTAATTCCCATTGCGACGTAAGCTTTGCACTCTAAGCAACATTTGACTATCTCTGATCTTGTCCACATCCACCTCGTGGTCTCCGCGACACAAAATGCTCAAGTAGTGTTTAAGCAGACCCACCACAAATGTTATGTAAACTATGGGCAGGAAGACCCATGTGCGAATCTGGGGATCTATTATAAGATCTGACATATTCTTCTCGGTGACTTTTCACTTTTTTAATGATGCTTTTCTACTTTTTTTTTATTGTTTGATAGATAATATGTCAAATCAGCTGTAATTTTACATGGTTCGTCGTTGTTTATTCCTAGAGTTTTCTGCAGGCACCTTTGACCCATGTAGGAATCTCTTGGAACTTTCTTTTCAACCTTTAGCGTGTGTGTTTGTGTGTGTGTGAAGTTAGTGAAAATGTAGAAAGTGACCCTGGAGGTCACGCACGAAGCTGCCAATTTCACTACTCGTGCGTTTACTGATTTTCTAACGCTTTTTCGCAGATGGACGAGTCGAAGTGTCTAGAGAGAACAAGATCCTCAGCACTTTGGCGCCGGGGAAAGTGTTGGGCGAGTTGGCCATCTTATACAATTGCAAGAGGACGGCCACCATTAAGGCTGCCACCGATTGTAAACTATGGGCCATCGAACGGCCGATCTTTCAGACTATTATGATGAGGACGGGATTGACGCGACAAGCCGAATACACAGATTTCCTCAAGAGGTAGTTCAAACTAATAGCTCCACAAATATATCTCTTCTGCATGATGATTTCTCATTACAGCGTGCCTGTTTGTAAGAACCTAGCCGAAGACACTTTAATTAAGATATCCGACGTTCTGGAAGAGATGTCTTACAATGAGGGCGAGTACATCATTCGACAGGGAGCACGTGGCGATACCTTTTATATCATTAGCAGGGGGCGGGTTAAAGTCACCATGAAACAACCGAATTCCAATGAAGAAAAGTACATTCGTACTTTGAATAAGGGCGACTTTTTCGGGGAGAAAGCGTTACAGGGGTATTTTGTTTTTCTGCAATTGGTTTTATTGGAAAATACTGAGATATAATGTTTGTAGTGATGACTTGAGGACGGCGAACATCATTTGCGATGATCCAGAGGGTGTCACTTGTTTGATGATCGATAGGGAAACCTTCAAACAGTTGATGTCTTCCAACTTTGAAGAAATTAAGACTAAATACAAAGACGAAACTATTGAACGTAGAAGGTACGTCCTTACATTATCATTTACAATACATATAAGAACTAAAACTAATGTTAAACATGCTATCAGTAAAACTACTGGTAAGTTCTTTATCAATAACAATTCCTACAAATTTCACAAAGTGAATTATATAGTTGTTAATAATTATAATGTATTGATTTATAAACAGACTAAATGAGGAATTCGCTGAGGTGAAATTGAGTGATCTTAGAGTTCTAACAACATTGGGAGTCGGAGGATTCGGTAGGGTAGAATTGGTTCAAATAATTGGCGATCCAAACAGATCGTTCGCCTTGAAGCAGATGAAGAAGGCGCAAATAGTGGAGACTCGCCAGCAGCAACACATTATGTCCGAGAAGGAAATAATGGGTGAAGCTAATTGCGACTTTATCGTTAAACTCTTCAAAACGTTCAAGGATCGTAAATATCTCTATATGCTCATGGAGAGTTGTCTCGGAGGTGAGCTCTGGACGGTTTTAAGAGACAAAGGTCACTTCGACGATGGCACCACCAGATTCTATACCGCTTGCGTAGTGGAGGCCTTCGAGTACCTTCATTCCCGGAACATCATCTACAGAGACCTGAAGCCCGAAAACTTGCTCTTGGACAATCAAGGATACGTGAAATTGGTCGATTTCGGTTTCGCCAAGAAACTGCAAACCGGAAGGAAAACGTGGACGTTTTGCGGGACGCCAGAGTACGTGGCGCCCGAGGTAATACTAAATAAAGGACATGATATTGGGGCGGACTACTGGTCATTAGGGGTTCTGATGTTTGAACTGTTGACGGGAACGCCGCCTTTTACCGGAGCGGATCCCATGAAAACTTATAACATTATCCTCAAAGGAATAGATGCTATAGAATTCCCTAGGACCATAACGAAGAACGCTATGGCGCTCATTAAAAAGCTGTGCAGAGACAACCCAGTGGAACGGCTGGGATATCAAAAGGGCGGGATTAGTGAAATTCAAAAGCATAAGTAAGTATCAGTAACCAAATCATATTAAATCTTAAAAAATGTTTAATAATCAAAAAAATTAAAATATTTAAAAGGTGGTTTGATGGTTTCAATTGGGAGGGTTTGTGTAATCGCACGTTGGAACCGCCGATTTTACCGCAAGTGAAAACCGTCACCGACACTTCAAATTTCGATGAATACCCAGCCGATTCGGACGCACCACCACCGGACGATGTTAGCGGATGGGATTATAACTTTTAAATAAAAAAATAATAAAAGCGGCTGTGCACCCCCCAGTTCTACTCTCGTGCAATCTCTCTCAAACACACGTACCCACATACACACACATGATACTAAGTCCTGATATTTTAATGTAATTGTTATTGTTTAGGTGCCATTTCAAGAATTTTAACTTAAGCACTCAAAGTGCCTCTATGTTTTTTCTATATTACTATATACAGCAATATTATTGTACATAATGTCTTCTGATACTAAAAGAAAGTTGGAAGAATCTGTTAAATATTTGATATAAAAGTTACCTACTTGTATAAACAGCACATACTAATCTTCTAATAATTTTTTCGTCCGTTAAAACGGTCTAATAAACTATTCCTGTCATTACTGCGTAGAATTAGCACTGCGTAGGGGACCACAGGGAAATGATTATTTCACAGGAATTCTTTTTTTTTATAGGTGGGCTCTGATATATTTAATATATCTCTTGATATTGATTTGATCAATATTGATATTTGTCACTCGCATTGCTTCAAAATTCATTTTTACATCTTCATCTTGCATGCAGGATTAATGAAAGTAAAAGAATGTCTCATATAGTAATTTCCGAAAGGTATATCTTGTTTAAAAATCAACTGATGTCTTGCCAGTCGTATCCCAATACAATAAAGGGATATATTGCCGAGATGGATTGCCAAACGGGGCAAAATTTAATAGTGCAACCTCTAAGTAAAGTTTACCAAGGGCATTTTCCTCGGGAAACCTGCGGCATTGGCGACCGCTCAAAAAATCCGCAATGTCTTAAACCCACGTGGGATGGTCTGGAAGTGCTCAATGACTACAGTTATATTACATCATTTGATATTCTTTGAAATTTGAAATAAACTTCGGGAGACTTCTCTAAATTTGTGTTTTCTATTATTTATTATTTTCTATGCTGCGCGCATCAATAAATTGCCAGCTCCTCCACTGCGCACCAAAGTTAATCAGGAGAATAACTGTAAACGTCATAACGTTATTCTGCTGCTAATCAAAACACTTGGACTTTGAAATAGAAGGTATAAGTCCCTGGGTGCCAGGAGTAAAGTTCGCATCACATCGCATAACCAGTTTTTTAGAGTACACCACCTTGTAACTGAAACATTTCTCCCAATAAAATGATCAATACAGGGTAAGTGCTTTAAGAAGTGGATTCTAGGTTAAGAATGTTAGAATTTTAAGTATTTTTGATTTATCTTTTGGCAATTATTTCGTTGTGCACGCGTCGTTATTAACAAATAACTTGAATTTTGTTTTGGTTGAATTTTAAGTGCTCTTAGTGCCTTTTTTTGTTTCCACAAGGTAATTTAGTTTCCTTTTTTTCTTAGTCCACAGACTTATAAAGTCCAAGTAGTTTGCTAAATGAAATCGTTTTTAGAAAATTGGCCGGACGCACAGTGTTCGTGACAGGAGCCAGCAGAGGCATTGGAAAAGCCATTGCACTAAAGGCAGCCCGCGATGGAGCCAATATTATCATTGCAGCAAAGACTGCCAAGCCTCATCCTAAGTTAGCTGGCACCATTTACACAGCAGCAGAAGAAAGTCAGTTGTTCCATTAATTTAAAGAAGTAAAATTCATTTTTTTCTGTTTAGTTGAAAAAGCTGGTGGTAAATGTTTGCCTTGTGTGGTTGATATAAGGGAAGAAGGTCAAATTCAAACGGCAGTTGAAAATGCTGTGCAGAAGTTTGGAGGCATTGACATTCTGGTCAATAATGCTTCCGCAATTTCGCTCACCGACACCGAAACCACTGATATGAAGCGTTATGATCTTATGCACTCCATCAATACACGTGGCACATTCTTAGCGTAACATTTCTTCTGGTTTCTTGATAAACATTTCTTTAAAATCCGTTGGTTTTCAGTACTAAATTGTGTCTTCCCTATTTGAAGAAAAGCAGCCATGCACATGTCCTGAACATTAGTCCCCCATTAAACATGGAAGCTAGGTGGTTCGAGCCCCACGTGGCTTACACCATGGCTAAATTCGGCATGTCCATGTGCGTTTTAGGTCACCATGCAGAGTTCAAACCTTATAACATCGGCGTCAATGCTCTGTGGCCACGAACAGGTTTGCATTTTCTGCAAACTAAACCGCGGAAAAAATTAATTCGGTTTCTTTTTAAAGCTATCCACACAGCTGCAGTGGAAATGTTAGCTGGCGAAGAATCTAGGACCACAGCACGTAAACCAGAAATAATGGCCGATGCGGCTTACGCAATCCTCGTTCAGAATCCCGCGCAATGCACCGGCAATTTCTTCATTGACGAGCACGTGTTGGCCGAAAACGGCGTCAAAAATTTCGACGAATACTTGCACGATATTAAATACAAGAACGATATCCTCCTGGATTACTTCCTAACAGATGAACAGGCTAAATCTGCTGATGGAAGCGTCAATCCTAATCATCTCTCCGTAGCTTCTCAGCAAGCTTTCAAAAAGAGCGCTGTCAGGGCTTATTCGACGGAATCCAATAAGGAGGGAGGCAATGTGGAGAAAATCTTCAAAGCCATTGAAGGCAGTCTCTCTGAAGACTTGGTCAAAAGTACTGACGCCATTTTCGCTTTCAACGTGACCGGCAAAGAAGAAGGCAAATGGTTCGTTTTTTCGATTTCTCTTGGTTTTTGCGGTGGTTTTAAAGGTTGAATTTTAGGTTTGTGGACTTAAAATCAGGAGCTGGTAAGTGCGGTCGTGGCGAACCACCAGCAGCTGCAGATGCCACTCTTACCATGGACAGCAAAAACTTTTTCGATATGTTTTCGGGGAAAACAAAGCCCGCCAATGCTTACATGCTGGGCAAGTTGAAAATCAAGGGCAATTTACAAAAGGCCCTCAAGTTGGAGAAACTAATGGGAAAGTTAAAGTCTAAGATGTAATTTTATGTTGTAACGTTACGTTTTGGTGTCCGAATACAGATTGTTTATATTTTACTTTGACTTTATTTTATATTTTAACTATTTTATAGATTAAAAGTTATGATACTTTTTTTAAGTACTTATATCGATGGTACTTTACTTTTAAGTTTGCATATAGAATACTATTTTTGGATATATTTGTTATACTTACCAGCAATAATAATGGTTTTTACCTGTTTTACTCTAAACTATTGTACTAATTATTTCAACCCTTAACCCAAAGAAACTTTAGTTACTGTTTTTTGTAACAAAAGTTATTGTACTTAATGATACTTACTGTTAGTTAACTATATTTCCTCTACTAAAAAAGGAAGAACTTATTAAAACTTACCGTTCTCTTGAGTTGTTACAACTCTTTACATAAAGAATGAACGCGAAGCACATGATAGCAGCAGCGCAATAAAGAAAATTAAAGGTTAGAAACCACGCAAAACAAAGGAAAATTCATTTTCACAATGTTTAAAGCATTGATTTCATATTTTAATTATTAAGAAACCATCCTGGTCTTAATTAAGCAAAAGCAAACGCGAAATTTTCATTTAAAAGTCATTGATTCTAAAAAAATAAGCAAATTGAACGTTCGCAGGAAACTTGCCGGACTCACACTGTTCGTAACGGGTGCGACTAGAGGGATAGGCAAAGAAATCGCACTCAAGGCTGCCAAAGATGGTGCCAACATTGTCATAGCTGCTAAAACAGCAGAACCTCATCCCAAATTGCCAGGCACCATTTACACAGTGGCCAAAGAGAGTAATAACTGATATTTTTACTTCTCTTTCGAAAATCTATACATTGACGGTTTTTCTTTTAAAGTTGAACAACTGGGAGGAAAATGCTTGCCATGTATTGTGGATGTTAGAAACGAGGAACAGGTGAAAGCTGCTGTGGCAAAAGCCGTCCAAGTTTTCGGCGGCATTGATATGGTGGTCAACAATGCTTCCGCAATTTCGCTTACAGGAACCGAAGAAACCACTATGAAAAAGTTCGACTTGATGCACGCGGTCAACGTTAGAGGCACTTTCCTCGTGTAAAACTCCTTCTAAAAGCTTACTTGATAGTTTGTTACTTTGGTATAATTTCAGGACCAAAGAATGTTTGCCGTATTTAAAAGAGAGCAAACATCCACGTGTTTTAATGTTGTCTCCTCCTTTAAATATGACGCCGCATTGGTTTCAGCACTTTGTGGCTTACACCATGTCCAAATACGGAATGTCCATGTGCGTTCTAGGGATGCACAAAGAGTTTGAGCCTTTTGGCATTGCTGTCAATGCTCTGTGGCCCAAAACAGGTACTTTTTTTCCTTTAAAAAACTTTGACACTTTGATTACGTGGTGGTTAAGCCTGTAATTCTTATCTTTGGAACATCTAGCAATCCATACGGCTGCTACCGAGATGTTACAAGGAGAAAGTGCCGCGTTGTACTCCAGGACACCCGAAATTATGGCCGATGCGGCTTACCACATCCTGTGCCAGGACGCGCACGTAACGGGTAACTTTTTCATCGATGAAGAAATCCTCAAGACGGCTGGTGTCGACGATTTCGATCAGTATGCTTGCAGTCCCGACCACAAAGACGACCTGCATATGGATGTCTTCGTGGACTTGGATAGTAACAACAATATTGTCTTTTCCAAATTGTAATTCTTTTTCATTTTGTAACTTTGTGTAACTTGGTGGGGGATTTGTACATTTGTATACGCATTGCGCGCAATAAACTTTCAAACTTATTCCCAAGTGTTCCGCACTGGCGGTTTATGCCGGTGGAGGAGCCACCATCGTACCGACGACCGAAACAAGTTTCCTAATTCCAAAATGGCCGTCCATTAGTGTCTCACAATAAGCGACGGCGGAGAGGTATGCGTGTAGTGATGAGTTCGAAAATGAAGAATCCGCTGCTAATTTCGTAATCATGTCGAGTGCTCCTTCAAACCGACGAACTGGCGCTCAGAAGATACGCCTCACCAGTAAGTTCAAATTCCTCCAGGTCCAACTAATTCCAATTGATTCTCCAGTCTAATTAAATTGTTGTTTCCCAATGAATTTATTACGCTTTATCGATTGCACCTAATCTATCATTTATATGATTTTAGTATTGTGCGCTCGCAATCTAGTTCGAAAGGATTTATTCCGTAAGTTCGATAATTTGTCAATTGTTTGGCATTAGGGACCCATCCTACTGTAGTCTTTTTCCTTAGGTCTACCTGATCCTTTTGCCAAGATCACTGTGGATGGCAGTGGCCAGTGCCACTCCACTGAGACAATCAAGAACACTTTGGAGCCCAAATGGAATTCCTATTATGATTTGTACATTACCAAAACTGATACCATCACCATATCAGTGTGGAACTTCAGGAAAGTACAAAAGAAACAAGGAAGTGGCTTCCTTGGTTGTGTGAGGATTGCCAGCTCTTTAATACAAAGACTTAAAGATACTGGATGTAAGTTGGTTTCCATTTTTCCATTAGAATTATTTCTCTTTTTCTTTCTTTCTCCGCATTCCGTTTTGATTTAATTACGTTGCTAGGCAACGCTTTACCCATAGCGGTGTCCTTGAAAAGTTCGATTTTTTTTTCTTCTAAAAAAGTGATTTTCTGCAGACCAATGTCTGGACCTGTGCAAGGCCACGCAAGAAGACAGTGAGCCGGTAAAGGGTCAAATAATAATATCGCTGTTGTCGCGTGATGGTCCTTGCGGCGGCAACCCCTTGGCGGTGGTGGGTCCTCTGGGGGACCTTCGAGGTCCTACCAATCACGAATCGAGCACTAATAATGACGAGCTTCCTTCCGGTTGGGAGGAGAGACGCACCACTGAAGGGCGACCGTATTACGTGAACCATATCACAAAGTCGACGCAGTGGATCAGGCCTAAGGCGAACGCCAAGAACCGGAACATTCGCAATATTCGCAATAACGTTGACAATCAGAACGATAGCGTCAATAATAATGCGGATGTTACGAGTCCGAGTTCGAGCACGTCGCCGATCAGTCCCACCATTAACACGCCGAAGGAAATCATTCCTTCAAGTCGATCCAATTACACCATATCCTCAACGAGTACGACGGTTATCCCGGCGCCGAATAACATCAGTTGCAATGCGCCCAACACGAGTCCCCAGCAATCAGTCAGCCCACAGGTGGAACGTAATGCTACCCGCGACCGTCGGCGGACTTCCGAAGAACGCAGAGATGCCAGCAGTAGACGAAGATCAGGGCGCAATAGGAATTCGTTAAATCCTCCGCAGACTACTACGCCTAATGGCAATACGCCTGCTTCAGGAATTGACTTGCCTCCAGGCTATGGTAGGGTCTTTTTTTTTGATGCTAGGAAATGGCAATTAGACTATGGTTTTTGTTTTGGGTATAGAACTAAGGACGACTCAGCAAGGACAAGTGTATTTTTACCATATTCCCACTGGGGTGTCCACGTGGCATGATCCAAGACTCCCCAAAGATTTAGCTTCTTTGGGGGTGTCCTTAGATCAAATGGGTCCTTTACCACCAGGTTGGGAAATGCGGCATACAGCTTCCGGAAGGGTAAATTAAAATTATCCCGCCAAAATTTAATTTAATATTTAAAAAATCGAAAAAAAAAAAACATTGCAGATGTATTTCGTGGATCATAATCTGCGCACCACTCAGTTCACGGACCCCAGACTGAATTCGCAGATCCTCAGCAATATTCTGCACAGACAACCCGCACAAGTAAGCGCTGTGCCGACTTCGTCCAGTAATACCACAACGACCACCACCCTTGTACCTGCATCCACTAGCAATGCACCGCCGATCGTGCCGCCCCCAGCAGTTCAAGCTCCCGGTAGACCGGCAGCAGATGATCTGCCGCAAGGTTTACAAGGCGAAGCCGAACTGTTGCCCAAGTACCGTCGCGATTTAGTTACAAAGTTACGCGTTTTGCGAGCCGAACTGACTGCGTTGCAACCTCAAAGCGGCCATTGCCGGCTGGAGGTTTCGCGCAATGAGGTGTTCGAAGAGAGTTATAGACTCATAATGAAAATGCGTCCGAAGGACATGCGGAAGCGACTGATGGTTAAGTTTAGAGGCGAGGAAGGATTGGACTATGGAGGTGTTGCTCGCGAATGGTTGCACTTGCTTTCGCGCGAAATGCTTAATCCGCAATACGGACTTTTTCAATACAGCAGAGATGACCACTATACTTTGCAGATAAATCCGGATTCGTCGGTGAATCCGGAACATCTGAGCTATTTCCACTTTGTTGGACGTATTTTAGGCATTGCGGTTTTCCACAATCACCAATTGGAAGGTGGATTTACTTTGCCGTTCTATAAACAGTTGCTGAATAAACCGATCACACTGTCGGATATCGAAGGGGTGGATCCTGCTCTGCACAGGAGTCTAACTTGGATGCTGTAAGTACAAAGGTTGCACTAAGACTGAAAGCATATGCTTTTTTAGGGTTATAAGTGTTACAACTTCCCCCGCCAGCCCTTCTTCTGCTTTTTTATCTTTTTCTCGCACTAATCTAATAGGTCGAACTGAATTGCCGCGTTTTTTAGGCAAAACAACATAGATGGAGTGCTGGAGACTACGTTTTCGGTGGAAAACAATAGTTTCGGAGTGATAAAAGTACACGAACTGAAACCGAACGGTGTTTCGATTGCCGTCACCGAAGACAACAAACGCGAATACGTTAAGTTGTACGTAAATTACCGATTTATGCGCGGCATCGAACAGCAATTCCTGGCGCTGCAGAAAGGCTTCACTGAATTGATACCAACAACCCTTTTGAAGCCTTTCGACGAGCGCGAATTGGAGCTGGTGATCAGCGGAATTGGTTCCATCGATATCCAAGATTGGAAGACACACACAAGGTACTATTTTTTTAACAAACTTTTTCCCGCCAATCCATCAAAACTAATCAAATGCAATTGAAATGTTTTAAAGACTGAAGCATTGCACTCAAGAGACGCCAGTGGTGCAGTGGTTCTGGCAAGTGGTGGAATCCTATTCGGAGGAAATGCGGGCGCGTCTCTTGCAATTCGTGACGGGGTCGTCGAGGGTTCCGCTGCAGGGGTTCCGCGCTTTGCAAGGAAGCACAGGCGGAGCCAGTCCGCGGCTCTTCACCATCCACTGCGTCGACGTGTCCCCCCAAAACCTCCCCAAAGCACACACGTGCTTCAATCGCATTGATATCCCTCCCTATGAGAATTTCCAAACGTTATGTGATAAGTTGACTCAGGCCGTTGAGGAAACGTGCGGATTCGCCGTCGAATAATTTAACGTTCGACTTGGAGCAGCCTTAGTCTCACATATCAATCGGGTGAGGAGAAAGCGTAAAGTTTATATATAGATATTTTAAGAAATAGTAAAAAAGGCATATCGCAAAAGTTGCTTTACAAATAATAATAATAATAATAATATAATATTATTCACATTAAGTGCCTTCGCCTCAAGCACTTCTTTTTTCGACTGACAAGTGCCTATTTACTAGTCATGCCTTCCGACCACAAGTCGCAAAATTCCTCCCTATATTCTTGTAATTATCCACAACACGTATTTTTTCAAGCAGATATGATGATGGTGTAAGTGTACATATTTTAAAAACAAACGCAAGTGCACGCAAACATATGAAATAACATCTTTTTTAAAAGCAATAATAGGTGTTAAAAGCGACGATCAATATTGTTTAAGAGACAAAATACAACAGAGAGAGTAGTTTTGTTATATTAAGAGTATTTAAAATATATTGTTATACACGCGTACATCACAAGTATGTTTTCGGTACACGTAACTTTAAGGCAATTCTTAGATAAAAGAGAGAATATTGTTCTTCTTTTTGTATATATGAACAATATATATTTAGAAATACAAAATGTTAGTTTTCATTTCAGTTCTTAAAGAATTAAACTCTTAAAAGACTATTTTCATAAAGAATATTAATGTTTTCAACTTCCAAATCATTGTACAATCAGAAAATATGTAGTTTCAAGAGAAAAAGAAGCTTTTCTTGAAAAAAGAAACTAAGTTTCAAACTAAAAAGCAGTTGAGGTTAGATCGCTACTTCGTTTAGGTTACGTGTGAAGCCTACCAAGTTTTTGTTACGAAATGGGTCAGCAGGACAAGTTCAGCAGCAGTAAAATAGAAATCATGATAGTAAACACAGTCTAAACCCAGTGGACAATGAACGTTCTGCAATGTTTTTAAGTCATTTCAACAAAAGATTTATAGTTTTTGCCTTCACTAAGCAACGATACTCGTTATTATCAACAATAAGCAACTCCACTGGTAATCAATCAAAATCCCAAATTCCCAATATTTTCTCCCCCAAAAGGTAACAGAATGCAAAACAAAAATCTACCTTTAATGACAGTTATAGTTTTAATTATAGTCCTAGAATTGTTATCAGAGCAACAACTAGCAAAATGTCCACAGCCTCAGGTTCAAGTCAAGTAAACCAGAACCGATTGAGTGAAGAAAAGTCCCCTTATCTTTTACAACATGCCACAAATCCAGTCAACTGGTTCCCCTGGGGCACTGAAGCCTTTAACAAGGCTCAACTTGAAAACAAGCCCATCTTCCTTTCAGTAGGCTACTCCACTTGTCATTGGTAGCTCTTTTTTTCCTGTAAAAATTAATTAGAAAATAAATTGATCACTGGCCCTAATTTAAGGTGTCATGTGATGGAAAGGGAATCATTTGAATCACAGGAAATTGCTGATGTTCTGAATCAGCATTATGTAAGTATCAAGGTAGACAGGGAAGAACGTCCTGATGTGGACAAAGTGTACATGGCATTTGTACAAAGAACAACAGGCAGTGGTGGATGGCCAATGTCTGTGTTCTTGACCCCTAATTTGGAGCCCCTTTTTGGGGGCACCTACTTCCCACCTAAAGATGCCTATGGCCGCGTGGGCTTCAAGTCTTTACTTGAACTCATCGCGAAACAATGGTCTGAAGAACATGCAGTTCTTAGCAAAGAAGGTTAGTGAATTATTTTTTATTTTCAGCGCAATTAAATATGAAATTAGTATTAAATAAGGCGCCAAAAATAGTATCAGCCATGAAACATAATGGCCGCCTTTGTTATGTTGCTTAGCATTGTTTTTTGCTGTAAAACAAATTTTGTTTATGAAATAGCTAAGCAATCGGTCACAAAGTTAAAATCGGTGGTGGCTGCAAGAGTGGACGCGAAAAATAAGGTTCCGCATCGGGAATCCTGGGAGAAATGCTTCCAGCAGATCAGCCGGTCATACGAAGCGGAAAATGGCGGTTTTTCAAGCGCACCGAAATTTCCCCAGCCTACCATTTTCAATTTCTTGTTCCACATCTACTACCGGAAAAAGAATACTTACGAAGGGGCGAAAGCCCTGGAAATGTGTCTTCACACCCTTAAGCGTATGGCTTATGGTGGAATCCACGATCATGTTGGTTCAGGATTCGCGCGCTATTCTGTCGATAGAATGTGGCACGTGCCTCACTTTGAAAAAATGCTCTATGACCAAGCACAATTGGCATGCAGCTACGTGCAGTCCTACGTTATTACCAAAGATGAATTCTTCAAAGCAACAGCTGAAGACATCTTGAAATATGTATCGCGTGATTTGAGCCATCCCGATGGCGGTTTTTATGGCGCCGAAGACGCCGACTCTTTGCCAAACAACGAAGCCACCATTAAGAAAGAAGGAGCTTTCTACGTGTGGTCCTGGAATGAATTAAAACATTTGATAAGCGATGAAAAATCATTTGAAATGTTTTGCTTTCATTTCAATGTAAAAAAAGACGGAAATGTTGATCCGAAAGTTGACCATCATCGCGAAATGGAACACAAGAATATTCTGTGTTGCTTCGGTAGTTTTGAGGAGACGGCGCAGAAGTTTAATACAGAAGTTGAGCATGTTAAAGCTCAACTTAGAAGCTGTTGTGATGTTTTATACGAAGCGCGTAATTCGCGACCGAGACCCATCACCGATACGAAAATTGTGACCGGATGGAACGGTCTTATGATTTCCGGTTTTGCCAAAGCCGGATTTGCTTTCGATGATCAGCAATACATTGACCGGGCTGTCAAAGCGGCAAAATTCATCAAACAGTTTCTCTACGACCAAAACAAGGGATTGCTGCGATGCTGTTATTTTGAAAACTCTTCCACTGTTCAAATGTAAGTCTCTTTGTTGTTTTGACCAACAGTTAGGGGTTAATTTTTTTAATTAAAGTGAAAATCCCATTGGTGGATTTCTGGATGACTACGCTTTCTTAATAAGAGGCCTCTTGGATCTTTACGAAGCAACCCTGGATTGCCAGTGGTTAGAATGGGCCGAAATTTTACAAAAGATGCAAAACGACAAATTTTTAGATAAAAACAATGGCGCTTATTTTAACAGTAGCGCCGATGATCAGTTTATCATCATTCGCGACAAAGAAGATCAAGATGGAGCGGAACCTTGCGGCAATTCTGTCTCTTTGCATAATTTACTAATGTTGTCTTCGTATTTAGATCGAAAAGATTTCCGCGATCTGGCGGAAAAACTACTGCTTTATTATGCCGAACGTTTGAAATCCATACCGTTCGCTCTACCGGAAATGGTTTCCGGTTTAATGCTGTTTTATTCTACTCCTGTTCAGGTATAATTCAACTTTACATTAATCAATTCAATTATATTTAATTGTTTTCGTAAAGATTTTCATCGCTGGAGAGAGGAGAGAAAAAAATACGTTGAAAATGTTGGATGTGGTTAGGTCTCGTTATATTCCGGGTAAAGTTTTGGCTGTATTGGATGGTCCTGACAAAGATGCGAAACTGCTCTACGAGCGCCACAAAAATCTCGCCAACATACATCCGGTGCAAGGAAAATCAGCTGCTTATGTTTGCCGAAATTTCACTTGTTCTTTGCCAGTTACAGATGCTTCTGAATTGGCCCTAAGTCTTGAACAAGGGGTAAAACCGCGTGATACTACATCAGACAGTGATTAATTAATGTTGTAGTCTTAATTTAATTAACAATTGTTTACTTTTTGTCTGTTAACTGTGGTAAATTTGGAGTTGAAGTAAATTTTTAACTGTTTCTGAGTTTTAAATTTGGCGCCCTTTTCTCCGTATTGATTCATGTTTCCGATCAATGGCGTCTTGATGGTGGTGGGGGCTATATAAAGGTCAGCGCGCTGTCGAATGTCTCTTTTGTGTACTAGTGCTGTGAACGACGTAAGTACTCTTAGAATTTTTCTTGAAATTGGCAAATTTGGCTAATTTTAACTGAAAATAATTGTGCAAATATTTCATTCGTTAGTTTATTGATAGTTTGGGATACTTTCTTTTGAAAAATCCCTATCGATTAAAGAAATATTTGCAGAATTGTTTTTTTGAGGTTAGGCCTGACTCTTGGGCATGTGTTTCATTTGCACAAAAAATGAGACTCAAATCAGTCATGGCTAGAGTATCGTGAGGACCGTGTTTAATCCCAGAAAGCAATATTATTGTTTATCTGATTCATGACACGGTTACAATTTTTTAACGGCATGCTTTCGAAGGGTTCTTTGCTAAAAGATCAATTGTCTGTGTAGTTTTTCCATCATGGTGAACGGTCGCATACCGACAGTATGTTCGAAAACATACGTTACCCCGCGTCGTCCCTACGAGAAGGCTCGTTTGGACCAGGAATTAAAGATTATCGGAGAGTACGGTCTCCGCAACAAGCGTGAGGTGTGGAGAGTCAAGTATACCTTGGCGAAAATCCGTAAAGCCGCCAGAGAGTTGCTTACATTAGAGGAGAAAGACCCTAAGAGGCTTTTCGAAGGTAACGCTCTCTTGCGTCGCTTGGTCCGCATCGGTGTGTTGGATGAAAGCAGAATGAAACTCGATTACGTGTTGGGTTTGAAAATCGAGGATTTCTTGGAACGCCGTCTTCAGACGCAAGTCTTCAAACTTGGATTGGCCAAGTCCATTCATCATGCACGTGTATTGATCCGCCAGAGACACATCCGGTAAATATTGAACTCGTAAAGTCCACTTGTACATCTCGCAAAATTCTTGCGAATGCCTACAACGACTTTTGCTGATCTTTAATGTCTTAAAGTCCACTTGAACGGCAGTTTTAACTGCCTTCAATGACTTTTATTCACTTTATGAAGCTGCGAGGTAAATTTCGCTTATCTAAAAATATTTAAAATGTAGATGATCCGAGCCTAGAGTTGCTAAATAGATTATAAATATCTAGTTTAGTGCTAAAAGAGCTCGAAGAGAAATGATACCAGCTCTTATGCCCCGTCATTGTAGCTTCTGGCATATAATGATGGGTACCTGCGAGGCGACAGATCTTTTCCATATTTCTTCGAAATAGTTTTCCCCCTTTGCAACCGAATAATTTAAATTCAACGAGAATTTTTGTATTTCCAGTGTGCGCAAACAGGTGGTGAACATCCCTTCGTTCATTGTGCGCTTGGACTCCCAGAAACACATCGACTTCTCCATGAAGTCGCCCTTCGGAGGCGGCCGACCTGGCCGTGTCAAGAGGAAGAACTTGCGCAAGGTTACCCAGAGTGCCGCTGCTGAAGAAGAAGAAGATTAAGCTGTTTTATATTTTAAGTAATGTTATCTGCATTACTTAAATAAATTTTCTAGCTCTATTAGTTGTTCATATTTTTCCTACCTTTCCTCCACCTTTTCTTTGGCTGCTGAAGGACTGGTTTTTCTTTTTCCTAAGGTGTGTATTGTTTAAAGAGTTGATTTTTGAGCTAATTTATTGAATTTATAGGTTTTACGTCTTCCTTTGGGGTTCCTTCAGTTAACAACAATTTTGAAGGTATTTTTTTCATTTATTTCTTCGTGAAAATTCATTTTAATGATGAGAATGAACCTTATCACCATCTTTCGCCTGAATTTGCTTTGTTGATATATTCCTTCTGATGTTTTTATTATTGATTTCAATTTTTAAATTGTTTTGAGGGTTGGTTTTTAATTTGTTTTTTTTTGTTTTATTACAGATTTGTTTATAATCTTCAATCTTGTTGGGTTTTCTGAGAGTTTTCCAACTGTATTGGTAAGTTTCACAATTCTTCTTCACAAAATATAAAAATTTCAATTCTTTTCTAAATTAATATTTTTCGTGATGATATTGTCTAAACACCATCTTTCGGGGCAGAATTCCCTTGGTGATAAAGAGCAACACTGATGTTTCTTCATTTTTTATTTTTCATTTTATCATTTGTTTCATGTTTAACCAAGTGTTATTTTTATTACAGAAAGAATCCTTGGAAACTCAAAATTCCCAATTGGCGTTCCTAGTCGTTAATTTTAGGTAATTATCTTAATAGTTTTTAATTTTTGTTTAGTTCCGCTGATGATATGTTAACATCATCATCTTTCGGGGCAGAATTTCCCTTGGTGATAAATATCCTTCTGAAAACACCTTAATAATTTAGTTTTCTAATGCCTGTTGACGTTTTTTACTTATTTGTAATTTATTTGTTGCAGTTTTCCACATTTCTCCAGGCGAAAATAAACTTATTGTATATTTATAAATTTCAATTATTTAAATAAATTAATAAAATAAATAAAAAAAAGTTATTTTTAATCAATTATCCCGTATATTTCTTCCTTTTGCGTTTGTATTCAGTCCTATTCATTTAACCGTTGCTCTTCGACTCGCCCCTTGGGATTCCCCCCCACTTGATTGGCTTCTGCGCATGCTCAGAAACAGTATTCTGTTCATTGTATGTGTGCGTATGAGAAGTGTTTGTGTGTGTCGGTGAAAATAGGTTAGGAGCGCTACAAACAAGTTTTTGCACAACGCACGTGATTTTCCTGCTTGCAAATTAATTTAAAACAATGGCTAAGCTAAAACAATTTGCAGTTGATCTATTCAACATAAACGCCATTAAGTTTGGTGAATACAAAACAAAAGTTGGTCTAATGACCCCAGTCTACTGTGATCTTAGAGTGCTCGTAAGCTATCCACAAGTACTGGTAAGAAACAAATGCCAAATATACTTATTTTTGTTTTTAATGAGTGAATATTCTTTAAAAAAGGCCACAACATCTGATTTGCTGATGAGTTTAATTCAGAAATCAAATGTTGATGTGATCTGTGGTGTTCCTTATACTGCTCTACCAATTGCTACAATTGTTTCTCATAAAACTGACATTCCAATGGTTATGAGAAGAAAGGAACCTAAAGATTATGGCACTAAAAAGTTAATTGAAGGCACTATCAATATTGGAGATAAGTGCCTCATCATTGAGGATGTGGTTACTTCAGGCAGCAGCATACTTGGTATTGTTAACTGATTTTTTTGATTGTTTTTAAGATGTAGTTAATGATGATGAGTGTTTGTTTTTAAAGAAACTACTAAAGATCTGCAGGAGGAAGGCCTCAAGGTAACTGATGCTGTCGTTTTACTAAATAGGGAACAGGGGGGCGAAAGTTTTTTGCTGCAAAATGGCATTAAAATCCATGCTTTGTTAACTATGAGCCAGTTGATGATTTACTTGAAAGAATCGAATTGCGTGAATGATGAGGTTTATGCGAAAGTAATGGATTATATCCAAAATACCAAAGTGCAATCTTTAGAGAGGCCGCCAAGGACTAAATTGTCCTTTGAAAAGCGTCTTCAACATGCTAATAATTCCATGACGAAAAAGTTGATGGAAATTATGATAGAAAAGCAGAGCACGTTGTGTTTAGCTGCTGATTTAAGTGGTGCGCATGAAATTGTAAATTTAGCCTCGAAAGTTGGTCCTTACATCTGCATGCTGAAACTGCATTGCGACATTGTCGAAGACTTCACCGAGGACTTTGTGCAAAGTCTCAAACAACTGGCTACAGATCACAACTTTTTGCTGTTTGAAGACAGGAAGTTTGCCGATATAGGCAAAACGTCGCAGTTGCAGTTCACAAAGGGCGTTTTTAATGTTTCCACGTGGGCGCATTTAGTGACGGCACACTCTTTGACCGGAAACGGCTTTCTAGAATTTTTGCGCGACGCTCAACAGGATGTCGGCGTCTTCCTTCTGGCCCAATGCAGCGCCAAAGGGTCTCTCATCGATGACAAATATGTTAAAGCAACGATCAAGTTGGGATCGGACTACAAAGATGTCGTGAGCGGATTTGTCGCGCAAAATGCCGATATTTCCGATCTGGGATTCTTGCAACTCACCCCCGGGGTTAATATGTTGGATAAGGGGGATAATTTGGGGCAGCAGTATAATACACCTGAGAAGGTGGTGGAAAATGGGTGCGATGTGGCTGTAGTAGGACGTGGCATCACTCAAGCGAAGAATCCAGCGCTTGAAGCTCAGAAATATCAAAAAGTCCTGTGGGATTTGTATCTTAAGCGAATAGAATAATTTTTCGTTTTTATTTTTGTTAAAATATCATTCCAATAAATGGCCAGGTAATTTGTAATATTTGAATTGTTGCGGAATTTTAGATTTTTCCCTATTGTTTTTAACCTAAACCTTTCCTAAACAAAAACGTCATGTTTAAAAACAGATAATTTGTGGTTAGTTTAGGTTAAAGTGGATTAAACTTCAAATTCTGCAGTTTACAGGTAAATAAAAGTATTTTCCGAGTTGTATTTAAATCGTATTTTTGTGCAGTTTGCTCTTTGTTGCAAAAATTCAAGTGTCAAATGTAGTGTGCGTTATTCATCAGATGCAAAATGAAATTTTAAAAGCTTCCAGAGCCCAAAAAAAGAGCTTTTTTTATTTATGCTTATAAAAAGGGAATACTTGATGAGAACGTCTCGAAAAACCCTGCGATTCACAATTACGACTCTCATTTATCCGTTGCATAATTTATGATGATTACAAGCAAGCAGTTCTTTTTTTTTTCTTCTGTTCTTAGCGCCACCCGCCGTATATGTTAATTCTTGTTCTTTGCGAGAAGAGCAGCAGCCGCCCCCATCGGTGAGTGCATCGCGTGTGTAGCATGTGTCATTGAGACGACCCATGTAAAGTGGCTCTCCCACGGGAGATTGCTCTGCGAACATCGTGCATACTGATAAGACCAAAGGCGACCGTCTTTCCCTCCTTCCACCACCACCGCCACCGTCCCCCCAATTTTTCACTTCTAACCTAATTTAACTAGGAGCAGGCGTCTAAATAGAAAATCCTTATAAATCCGCCGCCACCTCTATCTCTCTATAATAAAACGTTAATGACTTTCCATCTGCTCCGACGTCGGCAAAGACTATCATTAATTCAACGAGCATCATATAGTGCGGCTTTAGTGTACTGTGCGAATGGAGAAGCGAATGAATGCTTTGCTTTTCAACGCTACTTGCGCCCTTATCAAATATTCAGCGGCAATTTTTCTTGGGCGGCTTTTTTCCTCTCTCTTTCCCCACATCTGCCTCCCTATTTTTGCCCGTCTCTGTGCGGACCGTTGAAAAGGGTTTGAGGTGACCATTAGCAATTACAAAGTTGCGATCTCTTTCACTACACGGCGACCCTCCAAAAATTTTTCCCTCATCCCACTCCCCGAGTGTTGTATGAATTAGTAATGTTGAGGAAGTGCATTATGGGATTTGTCACAATTTTCGTGTCTGTGTAAATCTTAGCCATCCATAAAAACTAAAATTTTGATGTGTTCCAATGTGGAAAATGGGAGCAGCGTCTTAAATGCAAAGGGGTTGCTAAGGTTGCGAAGGCGCTAGTTACAGGTTATGGATGTGGCAAAGTTTCGTAAACTTAATTTGCCATCAAAGTCAGTCGCAGAGACAGGCCCCAAGTGTCGGGCCCAATTAGAAACAATTAACTAAGTTAGTGTCGCCTTCTTCACACGGCAATATTTTGATTTTGGTGCCCAAGAAAGCGAGAAAATCGAATTCGCGCAATTTTCGCCTTTCTTGCTTAAACTACTACTGCTGCTGCTGCTTCTGCTGCTGCTGCTGCTCTGGGTGGTGCTGTGCTAATTCCGCTAATCCATCTCTCACCCACGCCCGACGACACTTTTCACGAGGCCTTGTGTGTGATCAGCGCAACGAGCGCTGCCAGTTTCTTTAAGCGGCGAAGAATCGAAAAAATTGTAGTCTCGTTAAGGCGACGTAATCCGGGCCCCGTCCTGGCTGGCGGCGGCAGCCGCCGTCTCATTAACGACGTGTATTCGGAAAGAAGGGCGTCATTAGCCCTCAGATTTAATGACGTTTCACGCCAAGACGCCTCCACTTCAAAGAGTGCGTTCTAACGAAGCAAAAGGCGCATTTTTAATGCATCCTTCAATTTCGTCGGTCTCCGATGTTCTTCCTCTTCTGCTTCTACTTCTACTGCTTCGATTGTAAAAAGCGATCGCTTCGCATCCTATATACAGATAGATAATTCGATTGAAGGGACGATCGGGTCGCATCTGGACTTCTGCGGCCGTCCCCGGAGACCTCCACCTTCTAAAACGTGACGCTCCGGAGGAAACTTAACTGCCACCTCATGATTGCCTCAGACAGTTTTCTCTAAGACATGATTTTCTTTAGTATTACAACTCCCCAGATGCACTTTATAACGACGAACGTATTAGGAGGACCAATGAAGGGACCTGAAGGTATCCACGCACCCCAAAGAAGTCGCTTTTTTCCTTCATTTCGACATTCTAATTTATATTTATAGTCTTAATACACTAATCCTCACTCCTATAGTCCTATACTACATAACATAAAAACAGAAGACGTCCCGTAGCAGTTTTCCAGTTGGCCACTCAATTGTTGCGCTACTGTTAAAAAAGCAAAAACAAGCTTTGGTTGTAAAATAAAAGCTTGTGACTTTAAAAAAAGGCGTTTTTAAAGTGCCGGTAATAAAGCGGAAATGTTTTTTAATGCAGACGTAAGAAAGCGAGTATAGGGGCGTATGGGGAATTTCGCGGATATGTAAGGGTGTAAAAATTGGCCGGGGAAATTGGTCCCCAAAGACGCGTCACAGTTAAATGTCATCGAGCACGCCGCCGGGCGCCGGAGATGAGCAAAGATTTGCCGCTGCTGCTGTTGCTGCTGCTGCTGCTTTATGCCCCGCTTGCTCCGTGTTGTTGTATGCTACTGCAGCTGTGTACTAGTAGTAATTTTTTTTTAAGATCGCCCTTTCCCAGCAGTCGTCGCTTGGTGTTTAGGTTTACGGTTCGCGCGCAAATCGGAAAATTCCAAAAGAACCCAACGACGATTTATTATTATCTGTGACAAGTGGATCAGTCAACATTTGCTTCTTGCTGATTGCGTGCCGCAACCCTCTTCCGTGTGCCGAAAAGGGGTTCGCAATTGTTTAGTCTGAAAATACTCGCTGACATGTTTGCCCACTCGTTCTTTTCGATTTACACACACACACACACACACACACATAGCTAGACTACATGCAAAGTTGCAAAGAGAGCAGCAAATGCCAAAAAGGCGACCCTTAAAAGTTTGCTTTGGCTCAACATTATTAAATAATCAGCGATTTATTTAATTCTCCAAGCATATGGTCTAGCTGCCAATTGGTTTCCTTTTCTTTTTGTGTTTTTTAAATTGAAAATTCTTAAATGAAATGTATCTTGTAGCTGATGGTAGCACTAGCTACAAGCAATAAAAAGCCAGAGGGGTGGAAATTGTTTATTACCCTTTATTGGCAAGCCGAAGAAGCTAAAATGTAAAAAGGAGGAAAAAGGGCATTTTTGATTCGGCGGCGGCGGTGACGAGAAACGCGAACAACACACACACACACATACACAGAAGCACCATAAACGAGCGGCGTCAACTTCGCAACCCCTTAAGCGTCGCGTCATTAAAGTAAATACCCTATTTTGCACCTCTCTTTGTCTATTCAATAATGCACAATTTGTCACATAATATTCCGCGCGACGCTCTACCCTTTGACTCCCTCGTGCGCGTCCCCCTCGCACACGTCGCTCGCGCGCCTCTCCTCCCCTGCAGCCCCCCAAAGAGTTTAATCCTTCTTGAAAACGCTGCTGCCTTCTAATCCCGCTTAAAAGCTCTCTTTTCTATTGTTTTAACCCTTTTGTCTGTGTGCTGCTCCTCTAACCTTTACAAGGACCACCTCCAAAGGGGATGACATTTACTATCATTTCGCCTTTACTCATTTTTTTTTCCTTTTGCTTTTGCTCTTCAGCAAGCTTTTCCATATACTATAGCAGTACATTTTTTACATTTATATATATTTTCTATATTCTTCGTTTTTATCTAGTATATATTTTGTATGTGAGAGACACCAAGTGAGTGCAGCGGGGTGCGCGACGTAGGGAAAAAGGGAAAGAAGTCCGCCCCCCGAAATCTGGCGGTTTGAGGGATGCCGCTTGGCGGCAGCGGCGGTGTGAGGAAACGGCTGCAGAGCGAGCAAGGCGAGAGCGAGAAGAGCCGAGCGCGTGCGTCTTCTTCTTCTTCTTCTTCTTCTACTTCTTCTGGTAAACCTCGAAGAAACGACGTCGGTTTGGGGGTAAAAATCCAGCGTCTTTCCTGGTTGGCGGCGACGCCGGCGGTGGCGGTCTACCTCAACATGCCCCGCCTATGCACCCCTTATATTACACCCCCGCGACGCACTTTTATACTTCTTCTTAATGTTAGATCACCTCGCGACGCGAAAAGAACTGCCGCCGCCGACGCCACACACGTGAAAAACAAACCACTTTTAAGGATACATTTATTATTATTTTTCTATAACGAAAAAATTTCATCTCACCGACTGACATCTTCTGCATTTAACTCTAGACTACTGTCTGTGCTCGTAACGCACGCACCGATATATAGGGTAAGTTTTTTCTGTTGTTTTCTGTGACGCGAGGGGAGTTGAATCAGCTGTTTTTATTCAGTTACAAGGGTGAATTTAGCCAGTGAAATAATAAAAAAAAAAATTCTAAAAAAATTTAAAAGAAAAAAATATTTGGAAAATAGCTATAGTTAGCAATCTATCAACCCTATGTTAAGTGGTTAGTTTGCAAAGGTAGCCAAAGACAATTTGTTTCCTTTAATGATGCCATTAACAAACTGTTCCTTTGTTATACAAGGTGATTATAAAAATTCAGGCATTCATTTCGTTGTTGATGATGTTTAAAAAAAGCGAATGATGTAAAAACAAAGGCCAAGCAACAAATCAGCTGACACAGGCCAATTAAGTGCTTGAAACTGCAACCCCTGTAATTAATTTTTCCTTCGGCCGCGCCGAAAAAAACAAAACCTGGTCTAGTACTAAAGTATATATACATACGAGTATGTAGAACAAAAACATGCTGATATTATTGTTAACCCCTCGCATGTAACAAGCAACGAGCAGCAGGTAATTAGAGCGTCCGCGTAAAAAGCGGGGGGTTGCGCACTTTTTACGTGTGCGTGTGGTCTGCCACCACCACATATCTCTCTCTCTCTGATTTTTCACATCATATCTGCGTCTGTGCCAGAATTAAAAACACCGCCGGCCTGAAAAATCGCACACCTCGATTAATCAACAAGTTCTTCCGTTGCAGGCCGCAGTTCGCTCGCGGCACGTCGCGTCGCGGCCACAATACACCCCAACGAACTTTTTCCCAATTTGCGACCGTAAATTTTCTCCCACAAATTTCGTCGGAAGGCAATCGGTGAAGAAGGACTATGAAGAGTCGCCATGCATCTGGGCAGTGAAGTCAGTTCAACCACTGGAGGACACTTTGACCATCATCATTCGGTCAACTATTCCGCCGCCCCCAGCTTGCTGACGGCCGAAATGCTGGCCGAGCGCACCATGGACAGTCTTCTGGCGGAACACCCGGGCGAATTGGTGCGAACCGGAAGTCCGCATGTGGTGTGCACCGTCCTGCCGCCCCATTGGCGCTCCAATAAGACGTTGCCCATTGCTTTTAAAGTGGTAGCGCTGGGGGACGTTGGCGATGGCACTGTGGTGACGGTGAGGGCCGGCAACGATGAGAATTGCTGCGCCGAACTGAGGAATTGCACTGCTGTCATGAAGAACCAAGTGGCCAAGTTTAACGATCTGAGGTTCGTCGGCAGAAGTGGCAGAGGTAAGGGTAAGGGTGTAATTTTCTATTTATAAATTTTATTTTTTATTTTTTGTATTTCGATTGGCAAAAGCTGAGTAAAAAAAAAAACAAATCAAAGTGGCAGCAGAAAAGATTCGGGTGACAAGTGTTGCGCGCAACGGAAACGTGTCTTTATAAGAAAAGTCGAGGGGTGGCGAAAAGAAAGAATAATGACGAATTATTTCATGCATACCGAGACTTTAAAGCGACTTTGTCTCGCCCCTAAGAATACATTAGTTTCTAAATCTCGCGCTAAAACTTTTAAGGGACCATTTATCACTTTTCCCATATTTGCATCCCATTTTTTGCGATTTGCTTTTTCTTTTCTACGCTATATTTTTAGATGTCATTTCTTAAGTATTTAGAAATTTAATAGCATCCAATCCGGTCTAGTTTTAAGCTTAAGAAGATGAAAAAAGAATAGGAATTCGATTTGTTTTTGGGCGAAGACATTTCGGTCCATTTATTTTCCATCCGTCTCAGATCCGTGTGGAGTGCGGACCATTGAAAAATGACTATTGAATGCATCTTAAACAGAGCTGTGTAGCATCCCCCTTGGTTTTCTAAATGCAAATATTCCTTGAAATTCCTTAAAAAACGATTTTTTAAATGGGGAAAAAATAATAATTTAAAAATGTCCCACGTGCATTGGGCAAGTCCTTCTGACAGATGCCGATTGATGGCCCCGGCGATAATTTAACGCATTTTTAGGCGTGTGTAGCGCATAACGAGAGATGTCTATAAATCTGCACTAAACTAACAAATAAATACGCGAGGCACGAATGCAACGGCACTATTAGCACCCCCGAAAACATGCCGGGCAAAAACGCAGCGGCAAACAAACAGAGCGGAAATGCTGCCCCGTGGAAAAAACAACGGCGCAACGACGGAAAACGTGTGTCGCGTGCACCGCCAGGATTACTCTACCCTAGTTTTTTTTTCATTTTCTAATTTCTCGCTTTTCGCACCTTTCTAATTTATCAAAAAAAAAACAACAGTATTTTAATCAATGCAATTGAAATAATTTTTTGGGGTGTAGTTAAAAAAGGGTTGACGTTGTGTAAAAAGCAAATATATAATTCTCTCTCATTTTACGGTTAGCTCCGATAAATCAGGGATTACCAATATCGCCCCCGTATAATTCACGAGATTACACCGGCCCTTAAACAATCGTCCACTTTGTGACCCGGGGGACGGCGGCGGCGGCAGTGGCAGCGGCGAACGAACATCCGAGGGTGCACCTTGTTTAATTATCCTTGGCCAAACTTGGAGAGCCAAGCCTGCTGTTTGATAACTCTTATTATTAAATCCTTGCCAACAGGGTCGCACGTGGAAATAAACCGCATGGCAAACAGTTTCCCTAATTTACGTCTTTCCTCGCTGCTCTCGCTGACTACCCGCCCGGCGCTTTCACATTCGTATCTGCCGTCACCGCACGTACGTATGTATGTGCAAATTACAAGCAGAGGGATGCGAGAGCCGTTTTGATGCTTTCGGTATATCGTACAGCCCGCGGACTCTAAAACCGGTCAAATACGGCCCGAGATTGCGAATGGAAATATTAATGCCGTTTTTTATTGCGGCCATATTGCGGGCCCCTCATATTCGCGCCACTTCTTTGCATTTCGCCATACAAATTTACCGCACAATCATTCGGAAACGCGCCGCCCTATGCGAATTGATGTTGCCCATCGTAAATTTCCTAAATTGCCACATTTTTTCATTTATCTCAACAACTACATCTACATCGAACATTTGGTTGCAATTTTTGGGGAAATTTGTTTTGTTTTGCATTTCCACAGGCAAAAGCTTCACTCTGACGATAATAATGTCGACGAGTCCGCCGCAAATCGCCACCTACAATAAGGCTATCAAGGTGACGGTGGACGGGCCCAGGGAGCCGCGTTCGAAGACACGCCAAAACTTCCACCACTTTCCCTACGGGCCACGTGCGTTCGCTCCGGATCCCCTGGGCGCCGGACTTCCATTCAAACTGAGCGGTGAGTTATTTCTGCTACTGCTTGCTTGCTTGCTCTCTTCTTATTTTGCCGTCTCCGTCGCTCCCCATCCATGGTGTAGAGTGTAGACCACCCGCTACTATACGCCTTAATTAATTATTTAGAGCCGATGTAGTAGTCTCGGCACTCACATACACGTACAAACGCTGGCGCCCTGCAATTGTTTTCTTATCTTTGCTAGCACCGCATTCGAAACGGCTTTATTTGGCCCCCATTATACTCTGCATAATCCATAAGCGGATCCGGGCGCATTATTTCGCGGTTGCCATGCCTACCAAAAATATATCCAGCCAGTATGGCCAAGTGGCATATTCTTATGTCATCATACAGACTACTATACTACAAAAAAAAAAAAACAATATAAAGCAGATTGTAATTTTAAGGGGCTAATTGTAATTGTACTAATCAGGCAACCCCTTAAAGTCCTTGCATCAGAGATGGCGCACGATGTTCTAATTAGTACTACTGATAGGGTTGTGCACAGAAAGAATCGCTACAATGTAGTAAATACACATAGTGGAGAAAAGTGGAAGGTTTCGGGAGATTAATTAAAAATTTAAGATTTAATCCGGACAGGGTGCTAGGCGTAGGCTGACGACTAATAGTTTGTCTATGCATGCAATTTAGTAAAGGAAGAGAATCATTAGTCAGGTGTCGGCTACACGCGTTCACCCTGATTATGTCTGCCCGCCTATACAGATATAGGCAGTGGTGGGTGCGCGGACCCTCGGCACCCTTAAGCTCTCCGGATCGGATACCGATTGATTCTTTGTTGATGTTCCTTAACTTTCCGGTCCCTATCCCGGTCGCTGCGAATATATCTTTCTGCACTCCTGGCTGCTTCTGGGGTCTTCACAGGGTCGATATATGAAGACCTACTTTTTTCCTTTCAATATACCAGTGTACTACTAAGGTAGACCGAATTCTGGTGTTATGTTCGACCTGTCCTCGTACTGTTTCAGTGGAACAAAGAGATTGGAGAGTTATTTTTGGTCCCTTTTTACCCTAAACCTTTAATCCAGTTAGATCATCAAAGACTTGAACAGTTGAACCTTTAGCCTCGGTATGTGTTGCAAGTCTTTGGAATCAAATTAGGGGTCGTGTTCTGTTTTATTGCGGCCATTATACAAATTGCTTCTGTTTTGCATAAAATATGCTTTACGTTACTTAAGTATGGTTTTTTGGTATGGATCTACAGAAAGATTATGAATTAATTGATATTTGGTATTTTGATTTTATTAAATCAGAATCTTTATGAAGGAATTGATGAATGAATCCTTGAAGAAGCAGCGCAAAGAATGACGCAGCGCTAGAGATAAAGAGATAGATCTTTTAACGAGCTGTAAAATAATTCATTAGAGTCGTAAATGTGCAACCCTATCTCCGGTATATTTAGTTAAACTAATGCCCCAGATCTATCCACGTCTTAAGACAACTGCCTGGGACCATCATCACAGACTTATCCCTGCCATTTCCCTAATGCATTCCCTTTCTCTCGCGTCGCGTCTCGCCCGCCGCCTCCACACTTGCACATCTTGCCGTATATCCTGTATGCATGATACATTCGCCGGGCTATGGCTTACGGCTTTCAGTGGATACGATACGAGTGAGTACCACCAGTACGTATAGTACCGAGATGTAGACGTGGAAGTGGGAAAAGGGAATTCCGCCCTTTGCGCGCTCTTATTTATGCATTATCCGTCTTAATGTCTGTACATTCGAAATGAATGTATTTATGAAAATTCGATCGACGGCTCTAGCTAATGCCACGCGTTGGCATTCTAGGTGTTTTAAGGGTTACTACTACTACATAAGGAGGGGGTTGAGTAATCACCCGCTGCCACCGCCACCATCACCTTTAAACCCTTTCGCGTGGAAAGATAAATGCCAAGACAGCCCCGCATATTACTACACCCTCACGCACCACTCGGAGCGTTCGCTCGGCTCTCCTTAATTAAATATTTTCGCCCGTAAAGATGTGTTGTTCCCTTTATAACGTTGGTTATAGTGTAATCATTGTCGTTGCTGCTCCTCGCTCGCTTCCCTTTCTTTCTCCCATCTTCTACTGCTGCTGCTGCTGCCTCTTCTTCGCAAAAGGACCGTCTGTTTGAAATCATGGCTCGTTGTTAACACGAAGTAGGCAGCGCGACTTAACGAAGTTTTTCAGACCCTCCGGATCCGTTTTTTTGCTTTCCGACTCGCAGAGCTCTTGTCATCGAGCGTCTTGGTGACACAAACAGACGCGACAAGCGTGTTACAAAGTTACAAAAAGGATCTGGTATTTTATCGCGCACAGCTTTTTTATTTCTTCTCCTTATTATTAATAAGTTAGTTTATTGCTATTTGCTAAAAGCGCAATTGTTTTTTGGGCATCTAAGTAGCTTGCAGAGTTTATTGCTGTATACTAATAAAATAATTGGTTTTTTTTTGGTAATGTAAGTAGCTTGCAGAAATTCTTTTAAATTGTATAATTCCCTTGAAAAAAAAAGAATACCAAGGGGATTGCATAGAATAGACAGTGAAAAGAGGTTTGAGAATCGTCATCAGCCACTTTTTTCCGGCCCGGAGGGTTGTTTTCTCTTGCTATACATTAGAAAAGACCGGATGGCTTATCTTTAAGGGCTACTTTAATTGTGCGAGAATCTTTCTCTAAATTTTCCAGCTTCCCTCTTACCTTCTGCTTCTTCGTACGCTCTTAAATTCGCACCCTAAATTGCCCTATTTACTTTCAGTTTAGATCTCGTGTTCCGCTCATATTCCCTTCTCTCTTTCTCGCTCTTTCCTTTTTTCGGCGGGGGTCCCCCGGTTTCGCTTCGAGGAGTTATTTAGTTTACGAGACTTTAATATTGGCATTTTTCTCTCCGACTGCTCATTATCAATGCTTAATGCTGCATAATTTACTAACCGTGCCCGCTTGTTGTTTTTCCCCACTGGATTTGCTCCTTCTTTCTTTCTTTTTTGTCACTTATCTTCCAGATTCGGAAGCTCCAAAAAAACAAATCGATACGTTTAACGTTTTGGAGTCGCCTTCTAACCTAACCTGCAAACAGGTCGGGTTGAGCCTTGAGCTATAGCACATGCGCCCTTTCGAAGGAGCTTCGCCTTTTAACGACAGCAGCAGCTCTTAAAAGAGGGTCGTAAATGCGCCTTTTTAAAGCCTGATTATTATTATTGCCGCGTCCTTAATAAAAGCCATCTTATTTGAGCCGATCAAACAAAGGCTTTATTACATGCGATGGGGGGTGGGTATCAGGCAAACAATAGTCCTTATGAACGCAGCCTAAGGACTCAATAACATACTACTCCATATATAATCGCTTCCTTTATGATGCGCGGCAGCAGGCAGTTCTTAGCAAGAATTGCGAAGGCGAAGGCGAAGGTAAAGGATACGCTAGGCGTCTGCTACGTTATCCTGTCGTGGCGTTTCGCTGGCGTGCGGATCCGCACGAACGTTGAGGTCCTTGATATGGATCTTGATAGTATCCTTGCGGCGCGCCAATGAGGTTTGAGGGAGCCCCTCCCGACCAATGGGGTTTCTTACAACCCTTTACCTGATTTCTCTACTGCACTTACACAACTTTTGCATGTATGTAGGTATGCTTATAGAGAGCTATACGTAACACATACACACACACAGATAAAACCAGTGCTTCCGTCGATGTAGCTTTTTTACTTCCGTTTTCATTATAGTTGTTCGTTCGTTCCTTGTCTGTCGTATCGATTTCTTATTTATGTCTGTATGTGTCCTGTTGTGCAATCCTCAGGAATCGCTCACCATTTGGCCTCGTTGCCGGGACATCATCCGGAGTGGGCCATGTTGAGGCACCATCCGTATCCTGGGGGCGCGTTTGTGCCGCCGCCGCCGCACAACCATCATCATCACACGCATTTCGCGCCGCATATGTTTGCCGCCGCCCTCACCGACCGACCTAATGCCTCCGTCTCGCCTAAATTAGCCAACGGTAATTTTAATTTAATTTTTTTTATATAAAAACAGAGGCTAAATGGTGGGAAAATGAATTGATTGCAGAACCAAGTTCGACGTCTTTAGGTCCGATATCGATAAATTGTACTACGAGCGCGCATAGCACGACGTCGCCGAAATCGTCGCCGACGCTGCCGGTGGGTCTGCTGACGACGACAGCAACGGCCCCGGTGTCGCCGCGATCCGCCCACGACGAAGACGACATATCGGTGACGGCGTCGCCCACACCGTCGCCGCAGCCGCCACCTGCTTTCCCGGGGGTCGCTCCGCCGCCGTCGCTCAACAACCACCATCTGTTCAACAACGCTGCCTTGGCGGCCAGTTTGTTCCTCAACGCGCCCCTTCTGCCGCCCCCGAGTCAATGGACTCTCTACTCGCAATTCTACCCGCACGATCTCTCCACGTGGATGTCGCTGCGTAATCATCCGCTGATGCGTCCATCCTCGCCGCAGAATCCCGACAGTTCGGTCGAACTGGACGTCGACGACGTTGTCGTCGACAACAACAACAAGAAGATAGACAAGTGCAGCGGCGGTAAACCGTGCAGCAAAGATGAAGGCGTCAACTTGAGCTTACGCGGGCGCAAGTTTAAAGACAAAGAAGTGATGGTCAGTTCGTCCGAAAAGAGTTCCCGACAAGCGGACGTTTGGAGACCCTATTGAATAATGATGAAAATTTATTAAAGAAAAAATAAACCGCCCCCCTTTTATGCAGCAGCCGATAATGAGGGAATTAATGCGTGTGGCGCACATAGTTTTTTTTCTATGCAATGCGTCTACGTGGCCGTCCTTTGATGTAAATAATCTTTTAAATGTAATTAAGTGTAACTATTACCAATATAATAACTATCGGTGTTTACTGTTTAATTAAAAGGCAGAAGACTACTGTATCGAATGTACGGTGCCCAAGAGGTAGTTTGCAGGTTTCTTGTGCTTCTTCTGCGTTGTTCCGCACACACGTGTCGAATTTCTCCCGGAAACCTTTAATTGGCCCGTTTTTCGTGTCGCCTTTCACCGTTGCGTTAATTGCGATCGGGGCCTCTTATCACCCGGACAACCCCCTTAGTCGTTGCCATAGATCCACGTCCTTTCGAACGTGAATTTTTTACGCCTGATGCACATAAATAGAGTCTCGTTGATTGCAGGTGAGTGCACATTCCTCTCTCGCACTTCTTCCTCCTCTTCTTCTTCTTCTGCGAAGGTTCCTTCGCAATCTCGCAAAAGCAATGACATCGCACCGAGTCTAAAAAAAGGGAAAAAACGCCCGCGTTTTTATTTAATGGCGCGTGTGCGGCTTGCGATCGCATTACCACCCCCGCTGTTGTTGTTGTTTCGTCTCTGTTCGATGGCACGTGAAAAATTAACGTCGCGACAAAATGATATTAAAAGTTGGCCCCTCGGAATTCAATCTCGAAGCTTCTAGATTGCCTTTCGGTAGCTTCCATCAGCTTCACGCTATGGAAAAGTCCTGTTTCCATTGTTCCAACAGCAATCTGCATAATTTTTTTAAATATTTTTATGGTTTCTTCTAAGCTACACTATCCTATTAAATAATTTCTTGCATAACATTAAAAAATAATAATTTTTGTTGTTTTTTTTTTTTTTTTAATTTTTGCTGACTAAAGAATACTGCTCTGAAATTGCAATTTAACGAAATTATTGATGCAAAATATGCTTTAAAGTCAAGCAAGTAATATATAGTCTCCATTGTTATAAGCATGGAGGAGCACCTAGAATTGATCCGCAGAGTACTTAAGAACTGAAACTTAAAGTGTTCTCTTAATCTTCAAGAACTAGTTAAATACCCCAAGAACTATCCAATTGTCATTTAAGCATTACATATATATGTAGCAACTTGGTTGCAAATATGGAAACCCTTAGTCTCCAGAAACTTCAAACCAGACGATCATATGCGGAGAAATCTAAGGGTGGAAATCTAATAGGTACAGACGATACTTAGAAGATGAAGAAGAAGACGAAGAAGAAGAGAGCTCCGGCAACTTGTCAGTAATTATTAATTAACTGCGCGAGCTTTCAGGCAGCTTTCTGAGCTTTTACCGGCGCTGCCGCTATATATGCATATATGAAAGACCCTCTTTCGTTTCTCTTCACCACCCTCTATGCTACCCACTTCCGGCGGTGGCAAAAAGTTCTCTGCACGCTGCTGCTGATGAAGAAGAAGACGCGCGCGAATTAATACGCCGGTCTTTAGCGATTGCTGTAAAAAAGGGTTAGGAAACAATTACTTTAAGTGTCGTAATTCTCTCTCTCTCCGGAGACGTTACGAAGATTTTACGGGGTGGTAATCCGTAAAAAAGGGTTGGCTTTCTCTTAAAACAATTACTTATCGGCTGGCTGGCTGGCTGGCTGACTGGTTGGCTGGATTAAAAGAAAGCGTTATTAATTTTTACGCAAGAGGCGACGCTCGTTTGTTATTATTAGGTTACGGAAGAAGGCGAGTTGTGCGAGTGAGGGAAAAAGCTTATTAGATTAGTAGTGCGGGGGCGGCGTTACATGTGTCGGATCTTCGCACTGCTAATCAACAAATTGAACTTTCAATAAAGGCCATCATTAATTTTCACTTTTGTGGGGTACATGTACTTACTGTACGATGTAAGACGGTCAGCTGGACCCTCTGTCTAGACTTCTCTTCGATCTAATTAGCCGCTGCAATGAAAATTGCATGGGAGAGATCTTACGAAACTATCTAGCAACACTGCAATAGTGTTAAGAATCCCTACTTTGTATGCACCCTACTCTCAACAATCATCAAACTAAATTACTGATCTGTCCTTTGCATAATTTAGGATTTTCATTTATTTATTATTACTTTAAATTATTAAATTAAGCAAATTTTTAATAATTTAACGTGACTAGGTTTAAAGAGCTAAATGGGCATTTCATTTTATAAAAGTAGCCCTTTAATTATAGTAAATACAAACATTTATAAATAAAAATAAAAGTTATATATTTTTAGATTTCTAATGATGTTTGCCGATGCAAAATGTTTTTTGTTTTGATCTATAAATAGATGGTGATAAGCGGATCGACCGCTGCATCGATCGCCTCAGTCAGTGGTGATCAACATGTGCGTGCGGTCGCGAATACATTACTTTTGTCGTCTTCTCCGCTGATTTAACGGGTTAATTGTGCTAATGATCATTTCGCTTTCTAATGGATTATTAATTAGTGCATTTTATAACAGTTTGAGTGTTTGTGTACAAACTATTTGACTGTCAGTGCGATGCCAACTGCGAAAATCGTGGGCCGCTGCATTTTGGATTCAAAGTAAGCCAACCGATTTTCTTTAATTGCTTCTGTGTGTTTTTACTTGTTAATTATGAATTAATTTATTACCAGTATTAAAGAATCTTTGTAAAAGTTAATTTTTATGGGTTGTTTTGTTGTTATGAAGTTGTTTTAAAGTGGTTAAAATAATAATAAAATTAGTCAAATTTAGGTCATCAAAACTTGCCTTAATTTTTTTTATTTGTTTGTTTTCTTTTTAATTACTAATAAAGCAACTATTCTTCTTTTAAAATGTTAAAGAAAATTTGAAATAACATTAATTTTCTTAAAGTTATAAAGCAAAATTAGGAAATAATCGTGTTTTTGAAAAAGAAAATACGTTTTGTATTTTCCTGACGAAACTAAAAGAGTAATCTAATAATTTTATATAAATAAAATGTTTCTTTTGCTATTATATACAAGTTTGGAAAATTTCATTAAAATCGGACGATTTTCAAATTTTCGTAAAAGTTGCGATTTTTCGAAAATTTTCCAAAATTATTATTTTTTTAAATAAAAAATCTAAATATTCATTATTTAATAAAGGATTAAATTCTATATATTTTAATTTAATAACTTTTTGTTGTGTAGGCTTTAGTTTAGAAGATACGGGGCGTTGAAAATATTTTTAGGGTTGAAAAAAATTGGTCAACTTTAGGTGACCAAAACTACCCTTAAAAATTTCTTCTTTTTAGTTTTCTTTTCTGTTTCATATAAAACAACCATTCTTCTTTATAAACATATATGAATATTTGAAATATTTTTTATTTTCTTAAAGAGATAAAGCAAAGTTTGAAAAAAATCCCATTTTTGAAAATAAAAAACACGCTTAGTTTTTTCTCGAAAAAACTAAAAGCGCAATCCAAAAATTTTACTTAAATAAAATGTTTATTTTAGTGTGTTCTATAAGTTTGTAAAGTTTTATTAAAAATGAAGAAAGTTGAAATTTTGAAAAAAAATCAGATTTTTCTCCAGAAAATTTCCAAAAAAATAATTTTTTGAAAAAAAAAACATCTACAGCGGTATCGTAAAGAGAATTAAATTCTTTACAATTTATTTAAATAACTTTTTACTGTATGACCCCTAGTTTTAAAGATACAGGGTGTTAAAGTTGAGGATATTTTATGGGTTGAAAAAATCGGTCAACTTTAGAACCTCAAAACAACCCTTAAAAATCAATATTTTTTAATTATCTTTTTTGATTCTAATAAAGCAACTGTCCTTCTTTAAAAACATATAAAAATTAATCATTATTCAGACATACAAAAAAAGTACTAATAAACGCAATACCATTAATAATGAACACTAATATAATT
This sequence comes from Holobus sp. GC000080, assembly GCA_030556065.1. NCBI lineage: Eukaryota > Metazoa > Arthropoda > Insecta > Coleoptera > Staphylinidae > Holobus > Holobus sp. GC000080. The sequence goes on along the minus strand of JASKGO010003518.1, from coordinate 41,981 downwards.
CAAGAAAGTCAAAGGAAAAAGTACGGCATAGCAATAAATTAGATCTCGGGGCGATATTATGGATATAGGGTGTAAGATGTTCGGAATAAGAAATAAATATAAAAGTGGTACGAAGTGTAATTCATTCGCTCGCTTTGGCAATCGAGTGGGTCCACTCGGATGGCAGTCGTAAAAGTTATAGATGATACTCGACTGATAATCTGCTGTTATGGCTTGTCCCTGCGACTGGTCATCTCGATAACCCTCCTCTAATAGATGGCAATCTATTGGATTAAAAAAGATACGCTTTTTACAATATACTCCTACGTATTTGGAACAGATAAGGCGACTAAATTTTCTACACCATATATACAGAGTTAGAGCGTGAGAAAGGGGAGACTGTCTCCTCCGTTGGAAAATTGTAAATTCACTTCTCTTGTCCGGTAAAAAGCAGCTCCGGCTTTTCGTGTGTGCAGTCACCGCTCATGTGTTAGGTATATCTGTATATGTGTGGGTAGCGCAAATTTCCAGCTGCGAAACTTTTCCGGCGGACGTCCGCTGGCTAAGGATTTCGCATCGTGTTCCATGTTTTCCACCGTTCTCTTTTTCTGCTTTTAGTTTTTCTTACATATATTGTTTTTCGTTTTTTTTTCTTGCTTTTTGGCAAACCGTAGGAATAGAATAGGGAATTCCTTTTGGCGATTTTTGAGTGCGGCCTAAAAGGGCGATATAATATAAGACTAATTAAAGCGCCCTTAATTCGTAAAGGTTAAAGGAAAATCCGGGGTATGGAGTGGAAATCCCATTATTTTCTCCTCCAGGCAGCCGTCCCTTTGGCACATATGTATTGCCGGTCGGTGTTGTAACAAGTGAAAGAGTGAGAGTTCCAGCGGCGAGTCGAGCGTAAAATTCGCTTTATATGAATGCACGTATTATTAAAACGAGTCCGGCAGCAGTGCTATACGTAGGTTACACGTCGGCAGATAAATGGATACAGAACGATGATGAGGCCCTTGCAGGCGAATCCAAGGATGAGGATAATTAATTAATCTCATCAAGCCACTTCATATCCCTTCCTGAGGATGAATTAATTATATCTCTACCATCTTCCTGCTGCTGCTGCTTCTGTTGCTGTTGCTGCTGCTGCCGCTACTGTTCCTCTACCGCCACCACCCCCCGAAAACATCATCCGCCGCGCCGACAACATCCTTCGTCGATATAGACAGTTAGAGACCATAAAGCTTGCGCGTCCTTTTTTCCCGCCGCCGCTGCGGCCGGGACAAACAAAAGACGAAAACAAATAAAAATAGGGAGTAATTGCAGCGAGAAAAGTTGGTGACTAACGGAGCGAGTTTTACAAGAGATAAAGCAGAGAGAAAGAGAGACATCAAGGAAACAAACGGCTCAAATAAAAAGGCCTCCTAAATCGTTTACATTTGCATGCGTCCTCGTTTGCGTTCGGTCTCCTCCTCGTTTTTTGTTTTCGATGCTCTTCTTGTTCCTTTTGGCAGTTTTTTTTTTTATTTCTGCGTGTCGCTCCCTCGGTCGGCCGGCCCCCAAGAAACTATTATTGCGCAGGGGGTAGTTTAAACTAAAGTTACAAGATTGTGCGACAAATGAACGAGCGAACGCTGCTGCGAAAGTTCCTCTCGCAAAGGATAATGCGATTCGCACTATGGACATGGTCGATGATCGTGTTTCGCTCGCAATTTGGCCAATGTTACAAGCATCAGAGGGTCCGTAAAATGGACACGTGAGCTTCAATTACGCAAGAAGTGCACCCTTTGCACATGCCAAACACTTTAAATTGATACATTAAACAATCTCATTTTCTAGTATACTTCTAATCTAATTTTTTTTTCGCAAAATTGATTTGCAATCCCCATAAACAATGTTTCGCAAAGGAGGTCAATATTGCAGAATTCTTAATGTGCATCAGAAGTTGTTGTTGAAACATTTGCACGGTAGTAATCGTTGGGGGGGTATGCGGGGGTGGCAGTAATAAAGGGCGTTCGGGACACAAAACGGAATAATTACATTCATTCATCTGACATGTTTGAACACGCGTGCGACAAGAGTGAAGGAGGAAGATGGAAGGCGGCGCTTTGCCGCTCTCCTGGCGCTCCTAACGAGACGCATTGTTCGCCCGGAAAAACTAAATTTCATTTGCCAGTGAGTAAGCGTCTTTTTGCGCACAATGCGACATCAATCAATTCGGGCGGCGTTCGATGGAAGATGATTAGAAGGCACCTGATGAATGATGCGCACACGTATAGGGTAATTCTCCTATACGAGTAGCGACCCGTTGTTGTTGATTTAGGCTCCCAGCAGCAGCAGAAACGGTAACAGGCTGCTCTGCTCTCTCGATATAAGATGAAGTGCCGGTCAACTTTGGGGTCGCCCTTTACATAAAGAGGGTCTCATAAATTGCTTTTTAATTTACGTTATGAAGCCCTTTCTTCCGGGGATCCTTTGAGTAATTAATAGCTAGCTAGCTAACCCTCCAAGAGCGGAATTCAAATATTCCGACTGCTGGCATCACATCACTATAGTCTGTCTGATTGAGAAAAACAATTTGCTGGACAACGAATCCATCAGCCCCCTATGTACATGCTCAGTGTATCTGTAGTCGGAAGCGGAAAAGGGCGCGCTTGGGGAAAGAAAAAGAATAAAAAAAAAGCAACCGAATGGAATCCTAATTTTAATCTTTAAAGTGTATGCAAATGCATCCGGATTGAGAAAGAGAGAGGATCCGTTTGATGTTCTTTAATTCGAAACCGATTGGTCATGCTGATGGGCCATTCGAGTATGGGCGCCCACTTTGATCTCCTCTCTCACTGTTCCGGTATAGTAGCCCGAGCAACTGGATGGCCAAATTAAAGAAATCCAAGAGAGCTACTCTGAAAAATAGGGTATTTATATTGTGTTATCCCTGCTGGAAACAGCTGTCGCGCGCCCAGCTGTTACCGACACTGCGTTAAGGCGTTATATGACACTCCTTCCCCTCGCGTGGAGCGCACTTATTTACCCCGTCGTGTGCCGACACAATCCTGGATAACCTTAAACCCCTTCGGGGCTGCCGCTGCCGCTGCCGCCACCGCCGTCGAAAAATATGAACACACGACCCGAACGTACCGCACACCTACAACTGTTCGGCATCCGAAAAAAAAAAGCGAAAAAATTCGATTTATGTGTCGCGACACCCCCTTTTACACAGCATTTTCTCCCGTCATACATAACCAATTCGATTTTTAATTATAAGATTGTATGCATGTGTTGGAGGAGGCCAAGATTGCTCAGCAAGCAAACAAGGGTCTTATTAGCGGAACACAGCGGAAGCTGCTGCTGCTGCTGCTGATCCAAGGGTGCAAACTAGATGCAATAATAACGATGCGGCAGAATGTTTGGCATTCTTAAGGTTCCGTTGTGTCGCCTTAATTAAAAAGCACGCCCCATGTTAAACGAGCGGGTGGCGGCGGCGTTACTGCCACCACTACTATAGACCAAACTTAATTGTCAACGTTGTTGCCGCCAACGAGCGGGTTCACTGTACGGTTGACCGAATGCTCATTCTGGCGGCCGGGCGGTTAGACACACTGCGGTGGCTTACCCGCCTCCACACGCATATGCATGTGCTACCGCTCCCGCTGCTGCTGCTGCTGCCGTTGCCGCTGTTTTTGCCAATTCCGCCGCCGATATTAACGTCGCCGACGCCGAGCTTAGGATTTCGCTCTTTCCAAACACTAAGCTAGTAAACACTTGCGATCTCTACATATATATACACACACACACGAATACCTTCTGGAAATGTGTGTGTGTGTGTTAGCTGAATGCCCGATGGCTATAAAGCGGTTGCCAAGCAACGCAGCCTCCAAGTCTGTGCGAATCTCTCAGCGGCTAACATCGATACGAAAGCTCACCACTTTATTTATTTTTATTATTTTTTTATTTTTTGGTATTTTTATTAGGTTATTATAGCTACTGCGCATGAGTTCTGACTTAAATTAGTTTAACCATAACTGATTTTTATTTTTGGAAGCTTTCTAAATACTTTTTTCAATTTCATTTAGACATTCAAAGGTTTAAATTGATTTTTTTTTTAATTTAAAGAGGTTTTTTCGTTATTTTATAGTCTGTTTAATCCCTTAAGGGATTTTTGTTTTGGTGTCCGAAAGTTGTCCTTCAAAGCTGATGAATTTTCTTCAATGCAGAGAGGGTGGATTACAGTGAGTGGCTTCCGGTAGCTGCTGCTGGACGCATAGACTCGGATTTCACACATTTCCATTGCTTAGCCTCAGAGAAAGCACTTTCTTCCATCCTTAAAAAAAAATAATCGATCCCTTGAATTTGATTTAAATACATAAATAAATTAATCTGTGTACCCAATCCAATTTGTCAGTTGATGTTTCGTCTCGTGTACTATATGGTGATGTAGCTGGAGCAATAAAATCAAATTGCATAGCGGTAAATTTTTTTGTTCCGGGGGAGCCGGAGCGAGAGAGAGAGAGAGAGTGAGCCTAATTCCAGATAATGGGGTAGTTATTTAGCCCTCAGGTGAATTTAGGGAACAGGAGAGCCCGGAGACGCAAAAAAAAAAGTGGCGTTTTTAGAGACTTAGTACGCTTGGCTTAATAATATTAAGTGTGGCCTCTATAAATCTCGATAACTGATAAAAGGGGTTCGAACATGTATAAACAACGATGCTGGAAATTAGGAGCAGGGGTCGTCGCGGTGCCGGCCGGGAGAACGGCAGCAGAGAGAGAGAGGAGGGGGGCGGCGGCGACAATAAATCAAGACTTGGATTTAATTAAATCTTGCATTGAAGTTACGCGGGTCGCCGCTCGCCGCGCTGCGGTACTGCGGGCCAGATAGCTCCCTTCCGCCGCCGCCGCCGCCTCCACAAGGAGCAGCCCTTATTATCCTCGCCCTAATAATAACAATAATAATGGAGCGACGCTCGCTTTAGCTGGATACTCGTACAGTAGTATGTACTATATATGTATAGCGACCGGGGAAAAAATTAAATTTCCGCTCTTGCCGCTTACTGCTTGCTGCTTGCTGGCAGAAGAACTATGGCTCTCAAGATATACATACACCCAAGCGGCAGCATCCAAGGGGTTAAACGTTAAACGTTGGAATACACTTTACGCGCCATTAAGTAATGAAAGGAAAAATCGCGAGTCAATATTTGTTTTACATGGTGTCGCTACGGGGGGGAGTTGGAAAAATTGCGTGCGGTGGTGTGAGGGTCGGAGCAGCTCTTCTATTCCACTGTTTGCATATACTTGTCACGAGGACGACGACGGTGTTTCAATATTGATGCTCTTAAATGCTGATGACTTACAGCTTACAGCTTACAGCATTTCGGCGCGAAGGAAAAATCATATTATGGCGCGTTTTTATTTGGGGAAATTTATAGCTTTCCAGCTTTGCTCTCCTGTGCTCCTGTGCTTGGTGCTCCTCTATATAATACATCATTCGGAACGAATGATCTACGAGCCTAAGAACAAGTTAACAATTGGACAAGGAAGATGTATGTGCCGATTGGTACAACGTTTGAGGCCATTCATTAGGAACTTGCAGACTTATTTCGCCACCCCCGAATACCGAACGTGTCACTATATCTTAACTAGCGTCCGGAACATTCGTTCAGTTCAACCCTTTTCCACTAATTACTTTTATCTGCCGCTCCCGCAGCTTTTCACTCTATTCTTCCTCTTTGTTTTTTTTTCTGTTGAAGCATTTTAAAAAATGCTTAAAATGCTGTAAGCTGAAGAGAAATTTAAAGATTTCATTTGCTGATTTACAGTATAATATAACTGTGATAAGACAAGCGGATAAAAGGGAAACCACTTGGGGTTGTTTTTAATTACAGTCACTCAGCATGATTGATCCCGTCAATTGTCTCCTATTTCCCTTTTTTTTTCACTTCTTATATTCTTTAAAATCAAAGACACACAGAGTGCGTTTTACTTGATTTTTCTTTTTCCTGTATTCTTGTATTTCATTGCAAAGGCGCTCGATGGTAATAATTTATAAGTTTGCGTGCGCAAAGGGATGAAGACATAAAATATTTCCCTTATTTACTTTTTGCGAGTATAGGTGAAGGTTCTCCTACGCTCTTACTTTGTAGTAGTATAATATCGGCGGGTCGGGAAAGCGAACGAACGGCAAGTGGAAGGTTTCCATAGCGCGCGCTCTCTATGCCGCCCCCCGGGGACACACAAAATATGCAATATTATAGCCCAGAAGGCATAAATTGATTCGGAATATTCACTCGCCTTGCCTTTTTACATGCATGCGGCGGCACGGGGAAACGGTGCCGCGTCCTCCATAAAATATCATCCACCCCCGCCTACACATACTTATATATCTATATCACCTACATGTATCTCTATCTGCATGTATATATCTCAGCGCAAACACAAAAGAAAAAAATCGTGTGAATTTATAAGTAAAAAAATGAAAAAAAAAACCTGAATATATTATTAGAGGAACACCTGTTGATTACATATTTATTTACTTTTTTAAAACTTTTTTTGTTTGTTTTATTAAAATAATTAAAGAAAAAAGAAAATGCAAAAAATAATAATTAAAAGAAAAAGATATTTTAAAGGAGCTTTCAAAACAAAAGAAACATTTTAATAATATGGAACAGCCAGCTCTGATGCAGAGAGAAAGCGAAAGAGAGAGAGAAGGCACGGAGAGCAAAAGTAAATCTTCATTAACTTGCCGATGGATGAGAGAGGGCAACGGAACCCTCTCGTAAGGATCTGCCCTCTTGCTCGCTCTCCTTTGTCCTTTCTAAATACGTCGTCGCTCTGTGCGTACTAATAATTATGCAGAGGCGTTGTATTTAGCAAGCCAGCATCCCATTAATTAGCGCAAGTTTCCTCGCGGGACTCTTTCTTTCGCGCCGCGCGGAAAATATAAGGGGCCCGCAATCGACTGAGATGTCAAATGAGCTTTATTATTATAGATACAGATATATTATACATTTTTAAAATGCAAATACCAATGAAAAATTCATAGTTTTTCTTTAATTCTTCAATACTGATTCCTTTCGGAAGGAATCGGAAGGAAATTTTTGGAATTTAGAAAAATCCATTTTATTCTTATTGAAATTGAAAACTTTCCAATGTTTATTGCGTTTAAAAATTAGCTTTGGATGTTTTATTGAATAGCTTACATGGCGAAAGTTGGCGTTGGTTTGTTTTAATGGGGAGTTTTGGGTGGGTTGGAAAACACTTTGCGGAGGAGCGCCGAGCGAGATATTAGTAAGTTGTGTGTTTTAGTTAATTCCTATGCCGTTTTCTCGTTTAAAGGCTTTAGTTGGTCTTTGCTTGCGAGAAGCATGGAAAGCACATAGAGCGGGCGCAAAATAAGCGCCCTGCTTGCGCATTTACTTAGTTCGCTTGGTTATTATCTAGTTTAGCCTTTAGGTCCTTGATGTATTCCAAGCGGTGCACAAATATTAAAATTTCTGCAATATATTCCTTGCACTTTACATAAAATTACATTATAGTTTATTAAAAAACAGATTTTTTTTAAATAATAACAAAGAAAAACAACAGTAAAATAAATACTAAACACAAAAAATCAAAAACAAAAACATTTTTACGAAATATTACTATAACTTTGTAGGGCATAAAGCAGTAAAGGCCGCAGTCGAATAATTAACGCGAGTTAACAACATTCAAGCCGCCATATAATAGAAACCCGTAAAAGTCGAAATAAAATTATTATTATGTCTTATGTCTATCTCGGTATATACACTATACGGTTGTGTAAAAGACCAAGAGCTAAAAGGGGTTACTACCGCATATCTACCCTCTTAGCCATCCGGCAATTCCCCGCTAAGACGCGAGCGATGAAAGAAAGTGCTAGTTTGTTTAATTAGGCAGCCGGAAGCGCCCTCTGCGGACTAATAACCTGCGTCTTAATTACCCTCTAATGAACACCTTGCACTCCTCATCGATTCGCGAGCCCCCTTTGTGCTGCTGTGCCCTCCTTTCCCTCATTTGCCTCCACACCTTAATATATAATATAAGATGCTGTTCCTGGCAACAACCCTCAAAGGACCTCCGCACATTATTGTTTTCATTTTTATTGTTTTTTGTTTTTGTTTTGGGGAGAGTTTTCCGAATTTTTTTTTCTGCAAAAAATGGTGCTGTAGGATGTGCTGGCAAAAAGTGCAACAATGAAGAGAATGTTAATTAGGTGCTAGACGTGTCACATTCCACGAGACATTTCGATAAAGCCGCGCATATGTTGTGTTCCGCGATATACTGTAGTGTATTATGCAATATGCATGATGCACTTTTGCCCTTGTGCTTTATGAGGGGATGGGACTTCATATTTGTTACGCATTCCTAAATTGCTGCCCTGTGACAAATATGCATCATTCACATTTTGCCAATATATAACTATTTCAACTATTTCGCACTTGCAGTTCATATCGCACAGCGCACTAGCAGACACCCACGATTTTGATCGGTATATAGTGTAACAAATATTAACATGTTGCTAAACTCACCCTTAACATTAACTTCTTCATTTATTGTTTAATTTAATGTTTAAAATTCAAATTTTAAATGTTAAATTAACTAAAAAAAACGCTTTTTTTTATTTATTTTTAATTTACTTCTTATTAATTTCTTCATTTTGAATTGAAATTTTATTGAATTGAATTGATTAAAAACCCGATTTTTATTTTGTTGCAGAAGGACAACGATTGCAATGCATCACAGAACATAATGTAAGTGAAAACTTTACTGTTTCTTCATTGTTTTCCCGTGAAAAAATCATTGTAAATTTCCTTGGAAACGTTGCAAAACGAACCAATGGAGTTTCTTAAATCAAAGTCACCAATTGCGGTGATCCAGTAGGAAGCAGGCACATTGTCCTGAGAATTATAATCGCGACCACATGCGTAAACCGCAACTATATCTTCCAATCGGGGTAGAATTTAACCGCAAACCCCGCCCACATTAACCGCAAACCAACCGCAAGAAAAGCGTCGCGACGCGCCAATCTACGCATCCATCGAACCCTCTAATAAGATTCGTCAATTTTTACCCCTATGAGTTTTCCCTGTTGTTACAACCACACCGCTGAATTAATATTTTCCTTAAGATATCCAAAACCATTGCTACTGCTGAGAATTCATATCTGTATCTGTTTAATAAGAAAAAGGACTTTATACACAAAGGACGCTCCCTAGCGGCGTAAGGACAAAGTCGAATATTTTCTTACGAAAGCAAAGAATCTCAAGACGTTTCGCACAAAAAGCCGCCGGAATAAGGGATGCAGCTTTCGGCTACTTTCGTTCTAAGCTTCAAGCTTTCCCTCAGTAGTTTCACGTAGGCGGAAGCAGCCGAGCGCTCAAATATATACAGAAAGCAGCGTCGGTTCTTAGGGTAGGGGCACACGGAAGCAAAGACGGTGCAAAAACTGCGCTTTCTTAAGAACTGCGAGCTTTTCTTGGAGGAAATGTCGCAAGGAGGCGCCACAAATACATTATCCTTATATATTTTCTCACATTTTTTCCCAGCGAATTTTTTTAATCTTTTTTAATTTTTCTTTGGCAAAAAAAAAAAATTTAATGGTTCTTTTTTCGGCCGGCTATGTAAGCGCAACAAAAAGCTTTCGAGTGTACGGGTGGTCGGGATGCGAAGATGAAAATGGATGAAAGCCGTGTCGAAGGCAGCCGTTCGAAATCCTGCGGTCGCTTTGATTGCTCTCTGTTTGATGAGCGAGCTTTAATTATCGCCGTCTCTTTCTCGTGCCCTGCCGAAGAAGGAAGAACAAAGCACTTACACGCTATTGCTCACAAACACATTCACCGGCCCTACATGTATAGCTTGTGTATATGAATTGTTGTTTTGTTCGTTCCTATATGAATATGTGTATGTGTATGTGTGTGTGTGTGTGTGTTCTTGTGTGTGTTTGTGTGCGTGTTGTTATATTGATTTTAGTGTGTTTAATTTCTCGATTGAAGTTTTAGAGCGAGAAAGCGCGTTTTGGATGAAGCAGCGAAGTAAAAGGCCACTTTTACTATGCCATCATACTACTATGCGATGGCACGCGTCTTTGCTTTTTCGCCATCGTAACCCAGCCGGAAAATTCTCGCTCAAAAGGTGCGCGCTAATTGTTTCGCCTGATGTGCTCGTGAAAGAAAATGCAATTAACGAGCACCTACATCTTATTAGATTTACATTGCACTACACTTTTTCTATTTATTCAATTAGCGGCAAAATAATCAGTGGTAAATAACAAAAATTTCAATTCGCTTTAAAAAACTTATACAAAATTTAAATTTACATTTTACTAAACAAACAAACTAAAAACATTTGTTAAGTCAGCATATTATTTTATTAATTCAAATTATAACAAATTTTAAGTTAATAAAAAAAAATTGTAAAAAGTAAAAAAAAAGTTAAATTAAATTAGAAATTTTGCGTAATATTTAATTGATTTAATTGAATTGCAAATGGGTGGGGAAATTTCGGGGCGTCAAAGTCGATTATAATTTCGTTAAATTTTCATCTGAAATTTAATTAGGACCCTTGTTTGTAAAATCGACTTTTTCCGCCCCCCGATTCCACACTGAACAACAGTGAAATTCGCCCCGGTCCACATGCAATGGGGATGTAAATGTGTGCAGTCCGCACACACTATCGAATATATTACCTTTAATCGGTAGTCGGGGGCGGCTGTTATTGGCTACTAATTAGCGGCGGCAGGTGTGCTACAAGCGTCCAGATTGCTACATGTTCAAATCCCCACCATTGTTATCTTCTCTCTACATATAGTATAACTTTGCAGTATGTACGTAAAAATTTGCATTGTTTTTTTTTTCTTCGCTGCTGCATGGAATTTCTCTCGCATTATTTGAATTTGGAACGTGGGAGGCTTGTTTAAGATGAAGAAGCATGCACCTTCAAGGGTTGCTTTACGAGGGGGTGGGTTAATAGACACGTTGTTGTTGTTACGGAAGTATAGACGTGTTCCCAAAGGTGTAATAAGAGCATAACCCTGATTAACACATACTCCATCTTGCGTTATTATCTTAACCCTTCTTGATTAATGTGATATTCGTGCGCTGGGGCCTGGCAGCAAAGGGTTGCTTAAAGTATTGCTCTCTGTATGTGTGTGTGTGTTATGTCTTGTCTTAAAAGCACGTCTGTAATCAAGTTATATGATAATTCTTGAGGCGAATTTTTTTTTTTGAATTTCAGTCTTTTTAAATAGTTCAAAGAAACAAAAAAGAAATCCCTTTTAGGTGGTGATGAAAAATACATTTTGCAATTTTCAACAATGTTCTGAAAAAAAAAAAGAATCAAATAAAAAGGGAAAAACAGTAATCGTTGTTAATATTTATTATTTTACAATTCTTGTAGAATTTCCAAACAAATGCATAATTCAATAAGTTCATCAATAACAATCAGGAAGAACAGAAAAGCAAACATAATAAGTCTAGTATCTGGTAGATAGTACGTTCAGTTATTGCACTAATAGGGTCTCCACACTGCATCGGTAGCATTATGAGCCGCCGGTCCTCTTTGAGCATTGCTATTAAGTCGGGCGTCTTCTTGAGCGGCGGCCCCTCGTTGCGCTGCCGCCGCACACGAAGCACTGTTGGCCAACAAAAGGTCGCTGGCAGCACCGTTACTGCCGTTCATCTGTTGCTGCTGCTGTTGCTGCTGCTGCAGCCTTTGATTCGTCGTAGTGGATGACAGTTGGTCCATGACGCTCTGCAGATCGTTATGGTGGCCCTGCGTTGTGGCCAGCGACGAGTGGAAATTGTGGTGGTGGTGATGGTGATGCGTCTGGTTGGCGGCCGAATAGAGTTGCGAGTAGAGCAGACTGGCAGGAAGCACTGGGTAGAGGGAATTCGTATTGCAGTTTGTGGAGGAGTACGTGGGGGCGGCAGCGGCAGCAGCTGGTGTCATATTCTGGTGTAAAAAGTTGGACGAGTTGTGTTGGCTCTGCGACGACGTCAGGATGTCTTCCTGGACGGGACTCTCGGCTGTGCTGGAATTGTCGGAGAGCGAGCGGGGACCCGACAGCGAGAAATCGGTGTGGTTGGAAGGGTAGCGCGGCACCAGGAGCGACGAATTGTTTTGATTCTGGTTCGGCGTGGTTTGCGACGTCACCAAACCGAGGTGCTGGTCCAAGTCTGTCGGCGTGCCGTCCGGCAACACTGCAACCAAGCACAAAGTTTCCTTAGAGCTTGCTGAAACCTTTTGTCATGGGCGCTGGCGCTTGGAGCCACGCGGGTTTACTTACGTGAAGTCACCGCGCTTCCAGAAGCGAAGGCGTCCTGCGTGGTCGTCTGATCCGGTGCGGATCCCGAGAACCCTAAAGCTGGCGTGTTGAACTGCGAGGCGGATGGCGCCGTCGGACACGACCCCAAGGAACTGGCTGTGAAATACGGGGAGTAAGCGCCGGCGGCGCCGTAGCCCCAATGCGAATTGCTCGACGTCAGTCCGAATTGGGGCATATCTGAAATCACACAATGGAACACTGCCTTCTTAGTTCTTATCTTGAAAATGTATGCCGTCTACTTGTGAACACACAGTATCAACAATATTAAAAGCAACAGGAATTCTGTTTTTGTTTCTTGCTACTTTCGCAGCATGTTTAGCGAGTGGCGCTTTCGGGATTTACGAGCCCCCCGGGTGAACTTGAAGCGAATTTGTTTTGCGCGCTTTCTCACTACACATACAACAACTATTGTACTACTGTAGTATACTGCATGTATGAAACGCGCACATTCAGCAGGATTCACTAGCTGCTAATAGAGAATAAAAGCGAACGTCTTAATGGGTCGTTTAAGCGTACAGTACGTACTGTTGCAATTTCCTATGGGCGGCATCCTGAATCCAGTTAGAGGATCCGACGCAGCAAACGGGAACGGTCTCTGGCCGAATGCGAAGTGGAATTGCTGTTGTTGTCCTAAAAGAGAAAGCACTACTTTAGCCTATAATACTGCCCATTCACTACGGCATCCTTATTGCTATATACATCGCGATCCTGCTTCTATTAATATCAGGGTTAACGCACAGAATAGGCACAGCACAGGCTGGCCTACTATATGATCTTTTGTTTGCATGTGTGTGTCTATATTAGTGTGTGTGTGTGGGTGTGTATGTGTAAGTGAGAAGTTAAACTCCTGCAAAGACTTCAATGTGTGTGCGTGTTATAAGTGAACGGAGGATGCAAGCAAGCAAGTCTCCCAACTTTCCTGTTATCTTGCAAACAAGTCCTGCGGTTATCTAATGCTCCGCAGGAAGCGACTGTCAGCCGACTCGCTAATATGATTTATCGTTGCCTCTGCTCTCTCTCTCTCTCTGTATGCATACTGCTAAAACTTAATAACAGCCGTTATGTTTAAGCATTCTGTTATGTTCACCCCTGTGCGGATTGTTTTCCGAGCGCACTTGCCGAAATTTCGTCCTTTGTTTTCTTTCAGCGGTTTTCACGATTTTTAAACATAAAAAAACAATTGTTTTTTCGCAATTCTTTTCTTTCATATCTTAAGAATTGTTTACTTATGGTTAAGGGTAATTTATCATTTTTTAATCATTTTAAATAAAGGTTTTTAATATTTTTAAACTTCTACTTGATGTTTTTAAGGTTTAAAAGCTTTTAAAGCTTTAACCAACCTATTTTAATAGCATTGAAAGAATTTAATTACTGAAAATTAAACATAAAAAATATTTAGTTAACATTTTATAGTGTTAAAACATTGTGAAAAGAAGTCAAATTGTTTACAATTGAAGAAAACTGAAATGCAGTTGCGGTTTAAGCATATACGATAAATAATAGAACCAGGGATCAAACGTAGGGCGGATTAATAAAAGTGATTAAACGAAAAAGTCCACAACGGGTAATCCGTATATTAAATATCTATCTTCGGACATTCACAAACACACACACACACACACACACACTGAAAGAGAGAGCGGCAGGCGATTTGAATGATGTTGCGGAATTGCAATCGAACTCGCATCAAGCGGACGAACGCATCGCAGCGAACGAGCGAGCAAATGCAAATGATCCGTCCCTCTTTTACCCCAAATGAAATATACAGTCAGTGTGTGTGTGTGTATGCACACGAAGGGCGAAGATAATAATTTCCAGCAGCAGCAATAGTAACAGCAGCAGCAGCAGCAGCAGCAGTGGAAATCGATGGAAAACGAATGCAAATTGAAATAGTGCGAGTAGTCTCTTAAAACAGGAAAGGGTCAGACCCCAGATGAACTAGTTCTAATTAATTAATCAACCAATTCAATTCATTAATTCGCCTCGGCGTATATCTGCATAACTTTACTTGCCGCCACTGGCTGCTGGCTGTTGGCTGCCACTACTGCACATTCGTACCTTTGAATATTCATGGCGGATGGTGCAAAAAAAAAAAAAAAAAGAATACCGAAAGGATTTATGTAAGAGGAAAGAAAAGTTGTTTTGATTTGCAATTTGTTTCCGGTGACGTAGGGTGGTCTTTAAACCTTTTAAACCTTAAAAGTCCCCCTTGAAACTGGGGGGAAGTAATGAAGGGCTACGGGATTTCTTTTTTTGTTTTGGTTTTTTGGGAAAATAATTACGATCCCCATCGGATAGATGGATATATTAATTAACGAGCGAAACAGTGTCAGTGGCAGGATAGCAGCAGGAGGTGACAAAATCCACACATAGATAGACATCGAATGAAGGAGTGAGAGTGAGAGAGAGAGAGAGAGTTAGGAACAATTCGTAGACAGCTGCTGGACACTTTTACATTTTCTCGAGTGCTTTAGAGACACGCTCGACATGTATTAGATTAGGGTGGGATACTGCACACTTGCACGTCCTTTCAACTCTGCACCACCCGACCGACTCTCTTTCTCTGCCCCCGAAACTCTAATTCCCTCTGTTTCTGATAATGGCCATAGTCTATTCCGTTGTTTTACACTGCGCTTTTTATGCGCCGCACAAGTCGCCCAACTTGCAAACGGCTTAATTGCCAACAGAATTTCATCCCTTATCCAAAAAAAAAAAAAGATTTATTTACCAAATAGTAAAAAAATAACTTGCAGCAGACATTTTCAAACAAATAAAAACCCAACAAAAAGCGAACATAAAACATATAATATTAAAGTGCTCGACATCAAATGCAACCTCTATTTTGATGTTTATGGTTGTAAAGCCTTTGGAGGCGGCTTCAAACGGAGCAATAAAAAACGCCTAAAACTACAAATACCAAACGAAACATTCAGCAGGCGCATTGACGACCATGTTCGCATTTAATTCTTCCTTCTGCTTCTGTTTCTGCACGTTTACAAGTGCGTATTTGTAAAGGGGTGGATGAAAAATGCAAAGGTCGCACGTAGCAACAGGTCCCGGCAGAGATAAGAATAGGGCGCGTTCTTCCCTTGTTTCTTTACTCTGCGCTCTCTGTATATTGTTTGGTTTAAGAAGGCGAACCTGCCGCAAGTCGCGATTTACGAGCGAAGCCATCCCCGACCACTTAATAAACGCTCACCCCAAATATTCGCCATTAGAAATCTCTTGTGCTTGATTAAATTACTTTCCTGAAATATCCATCATTTAAGTTGAAAAGGGCTCTCTTTTTAAGTGCCTTTAATTAAACTCATTATGTTTTTGTTATTTGAGGTTGCTCGAAAATTTACAATTGGAAAATTTTGGTTTTTTAGTTTTCTGCTGGTTTTTTTTTAAGTTTTTGAAGCCTTTTTAAGGGTTGTCTTGAGGAATTTAAGTTTAAAACTTATGAAATGATGTTGGTAACTAAAGGAAATTAAAATTTTAGAGTAAAATCGGTGGTAATTTAAAAGTGTGAGGAATTAAAAGGTCATAATAAGCAATAAAATATGTAAAAAGTGAATATTGGAAATTAAAAGTTTGCGAAATATCTAAGGAATGTCCTTTTAAAAAGTTAAAAGGGTTGAAGATCCTGCTAGAAAGGTTTGAGGTATTAAAATTTACATTTAACAACTTCCGAAATTACATTTATATTTAGAAAAAAGTTTATAAGGCTTTGGATACTTTAGGAAAAATCTTTGTGGGTCGCCCCCCTAAAAGATCCCGAAGTTTCTCCAACCCTTAACATCTTCTTCGGTCATTCCTAATTCCAAATTCCACATTTGTAACTTTTTGTTACAGTTCTGTAACTAAAAATTTCTCAAGAAAAAAATAAATTAAACTCCCAGCCAATCTCTCCAATAAAAAAAATATATAAATAAATAAATTTAAAAAAAAACAGAAAGAAATGAAATACCAAAAAAAGTTATTCTAGAAAACGCATACTTACTAGTCTTGGACCTAGGTTCCCGGGGCCCGTCTACCGTTACCTTGATGGCTTTATTGTAGGTGGCCACTTGGGGCGGCGACGTCGAGACCGTGATGGTGAGCGTGAAACTCTTGCCTGCAACAAACAAATATCCCAATCGATAATAATCCTCAACGCATTAATCGAACGAATGCAGTCGTGATTGAATCGTCAAAACAAATATAAGAGCGGCCCATAATCCCGTGCGGCTACAAATAACTGCCCCATACTTCATGTAGACACACGGCGGCCTATCGATTATACATCGGATAGAGAGAGGGTGAATAATTGCATTTATAGAGCCTATATACGCCGCTACGCTCGCCTGTCATGGAATTTCGAGTGGTGCGTGAGTGTGCGTGAGTATGCGTGAGCCTACTAATAGTATATGTGTATGTGTGCGTGTATGTGTACACTATATGTGCTTTCGGTGTTTTTTTTCCCTGCTGCTACTGCTGCCGCCACCACTGCCGCCGAGTGAAAAATGCACCATACTTGATGTGTTTAACCCGGCCATTAGGGTTTGTGTGATACCTCAAACATACCGCTACTACATTCTGGCCACTTTTACCATCGATTTTTTTGCAGCGCGAGGTGGCCGAATTGCAGCCGCAATATGCATTCTCTCTCTTCACTCTCTTTTTTTTTTCGTTTTTTTATTTCGCAACACTGGAGCGCTCTCTCACCTTTTTCACCTCGCGCTCTCCACGCTCTATGCTTTTATTATTAATCGAGCTTTTGCTTTCGTTCATTAACACACTTTTTTATATATCTCTGCTGCCTTTTTTTCACCATGTATTTGTGTGCATATGCGTGTGTGTGTCTATTATGAATGCACAAAGTGAGAGTTAATTGTTCGTTTGTTTTCCGGTGGGCCGCTTACATTTTTTTCTATTTTATTCCAACCCCTTGTTCAAATTTTTTGTTTGTTTTTCTTTCGGTGGTTAAATTTGGATCGCTTGAATTTTAATTGCTTTTTAATAGGTTTTTATTTTAAGAATAATGTAAGTAAATTAAAGAAATTATGCTTTATGTGTGTATGGGGATGTGGGAGGGGTGTATATGTATTGGTTATCCAGAAGTGGTGTGTGTGGTGTGGTCGTGGTGGAGAAGTGGAGAAGAGGTCGACCACCACGCAACCGACGTTGGGTTAATGGGGTTGGTGTATAGTCTCTCTGACCGCGACTCGGCGGCGGCGGCGGTGGTGCCTGCCGCCGCCGGCGCCTTTCGTGACTGCCACGACACACCACCTACTCACAACTCACTCTTCCGCACTTACTTTCACTCATTCAACTCAATTTCTCCGTGCAACTGATTTGAAATTCGAATTTCTAATTTCACGCACACGAGAAAGCCCTATCATATAAAGCTTTGAAATGCACAATTGATTTTTTTTTTTTGAAAAAGCAAAAACAAGAAGTATTTGCTGCAACTTAAATATTATAATTATTTTGTTGAAATCTGTAAAATGCGAAACAGTAGCAGTGGAAGCAGCGGAAAAGCGAATAAGGAGAGAGCAGAGAAGTATGCAGAAAATGCGCTGCGGAATAAAAGCGGAGGGCTGCACTTTATTATTATTACTATAAGAATGCCAACTATCTTGTTTGAAAGAGGAAAGAGTGGCTGGGCACGGGTCCGGCTGCCGGTTGCGGCCAGCGCAAGTATTCCTTCCACGCCGCGCGCTTTTCCCATACGCAAGTATACGACGTGCACGGCGCCGTTATAGGGGGCGAAAGATGAAAAGGATCAGGACGACGAATGAGTACGGGGCGTCGTGAGCGCGACTCCGCCCGGCATAAAGGGCTATTCGCGGAAAACTTCTTAAGAAAACGAAGCCCGTAAGGATGTGCCGCGTTGAAATCACCCGCCACTTTTAAACCGCCGCACTTAAATTCCTTTTTTCTTTTACCAGAAAACAAAACTTTCTTTTTCTTTGTAATAATCTTAAAAAGTAAATTGAAATAATTTAATAATTTTTTCTTACTGTTTTTATATATTTTAAGAAAATAAATTATAAAGTAATTAATTGAAAATACCTCTGCCGCTTCTTCCCACGAACCGCAAATCGTTGAATTTGGCCACTTGGTTTTTCATGACGGCGGAGCAATTCCGCAGTTCGGCACAGTAGTTTTCGTCGTTGCCGGCCCGCACGGTGACCACGGTGCCGTCGCCGATATCGCCCAGAGCGACCACTTTAAAGGCCACCGGCAGCGTCTTGTTGGAGCGCCAATGGGGCGGCAAGACGGTGCACACAAAGAGCGGACTGCCGGTCCTGATGAGTTCGCCCGGGTGCTCCGACAAGAAGTCGTTCAGCGTGCGCTCGGCCAGGATATCCGAAGTCATCTTCGTGTACGTGTCGTTGAGGACATTGCTGTCCTCCGGTGAATTAGCGGGGGCCGTTTGCGCACTGTTGGTCAAATGCATCTTCGGATTGTCCTCCTCGCACCAATCACCGAACATTCATCATTTACAAAAAAAATCACGGCAACCCTTCCCTTGTATACTTCCGATACTTCTTAAACAGTTTTTGCAAACTTTTTCCAAAGTTTTAACTTCGTTTTCTTATTCGTTACATCCGTTGCGTTAGTTCGCGCGCCACTGGTTTTGCATGTTGCACGTGTTCGCCAGGCAGCAGGAGAGGGTTGAAACGCGCGCGACTATTTTGGGGCTACTAAACGTCGGGAACATGCAGTAAACACGAAACTGAGTATCTTCGCCACCACTACACACGTGCATTCCCCCCTTTTTCCCGGCAATTCCCGCGCCGGGAAAGAGAAAGAGTGGACGTACGTCGCAGCAACCCTTTCGCCTCCCGCGGCTTTCTCTTTCGCTCGCTCGCTCGCACCCGCTGCCTGCAGCCGGAGCAGACGAAACGAGATACGCCGAGTTGCGGTCAGATTGGGCCGGGCCTGATGCTGCCGATAAAGGACTGCCGCCGCTGCCACCGCCGCCGCTTCCCAATGTTAGAGCGGGCGCGCGAAACGAGATGCAGATATGTATACCTACTACTACCAACAGAGCGGAGCACTGCCATCAGTGCAGAAAACGCCGACGGAGACGGACACAGGCGGAAGGAGCCGGAGCGAGAAGAGAAGCGGCGGCGGCGGCGGCGGTTTTGCGAATTTGCTAGCGGTAATAACGGAAAGAGAGAGCGGCAGCGGTGTTACGCAAGCGCCACATACGCCAAAGAGGCGGCGAACGTTCACCATATTTACTTTCTATCTATGTATACACACACACACATGATGCATATGTGTGCATATGCAAATGTTCATGTGCATATGTGTGTGTGCGAGTGTGTATACGTACATGTGGTTGTGCTGCACTTTTTCTGTTTGCATTTTTTATCTATGCTACACATCCACTTCACCTAATTGCTTTAACTCCACTGCTTTATGAGCAACTGGCAATTTTTCGGTTTTTGTGGTGTTGCACCCCTTTCAATTTCTTACAGTTTTGCATTCTCTTCTAATTTGTTTCTATTTTTGTTTCAGGATGCCCAACTTCTTTTGCTGTAAGTCAAAAATTTCATTTTCCAATTGAATTTTTAAATAAACTCCAATAAAATAATTGCCGGCGGCTACCATTACTTTTTTCCTCTGGATTATAAGCTGTGTAATTGCATTAATTGATAAATTGTAATAATTGCGCGGAAATTTATAGTTTAGCACAAGCAGTAAATCTAGATTTGCGGAAGGTAGCCGCTTTAATATCTCAGTGGCGCGCACGATTGGGAACAAAACCTGTACTATAAACGATAATTTCGTGACCCTTGCAAGTGCGGCTAAATTTATGCGCAAAGGGTCGCCTACACACACACACGTAGGCACACACACACACATAAATACACACACACACATACAGTAAAGCAAAAACACACACAGATAGAGTATATGACGCACTATTCGCAATTACCCAAAAGATATACGGCATATCTAAGGGCGATTCACCCCTTTAATTCAGATTGTTATCTTGACCGTGTGCACACACACACACACACACACACACACACACACACACACACACACAGATACACACGGACACATAAATACATGGAGTATCAACGCAAAACAACGCAAAAACGAGTGGCTTTGAAACTGGCCGGGGGCGGCTAACCCCTTAAAATTGCTTCCCTGCTTGGACGCACGCAGAGTTCTTCCTCTTTCTTCTCACTGGTATAATATGTAACCCTTTAAAGGCCGAACGGAATATCGGCACGGGGGGCGGCTTAAAGAGAGGGTGGGCGCGTGACTTCTCATTAAAACGATGATAGTGGTGGCGTTGGCCGCGTGATGCTGATTAATACCTTTTCGGGGAAATAGTTGGTAGCGAACGAAGAAGATCAATCGACGGAAGAGCGAGAGTTAAACGCACGTGTATTTATATTGATGGGTAAGGGGTAAGTGCATCATGGGCGATGGTATAGTCGATGTTAACAGACCTTAGAACATTAGTTTGTTCCGCTCCGTGCTGATATTAACCGGAATGCGAGCTCGTTTTACCCTTGTAATTAAACTAACAACTGCCCCCGCATGCTACTCGGTCCTCTGGAACACATTCTCCGATTCCCAGCTATCTCTCTTTCCCTTTCGCATCCACTTTGCCTTTTACATCCACACTGATTCCACACCTATATGGTATAGATCTGTTTTTTCTTTTTATGCTTTTTAAATTTTTTTTTAAGTTTTGCAATTGTTTTTTTCTATAATTTGTTCAATTTTGAATTTTGAATTTAGAAAGCAGTTGCTATAATAAATTACAAAATGTTTTCCTTAATAACAAAAAAAAAATTGACCGGTGTGGGTGGAAGGAAAATACAACCGGAAGTTACTAAACTAACAAACCAATCTGTTAGACATCAAAAGAAAGAACACCCAAGGCGACTTGGGATTTAATTTATTAATCCTCAACCAGCGAACATTCTAAATTACAATTCGCGTTTTAATTTCTTGTAGTATTTAACATTCAACGGTTTTATTTCGCAAACTGCACCCTGGAGGCCCCTTAATCCATCCGAAAATCTTAAATTGTATATCATCAGCAGCGAGCAACTGCAGAAACGTGATAATAAGGGCAGCTGTTTGCTCCGGAAGCTGGGAACGTGTTGCAACTGTTCCGCGTGGCGATTTACTACATCACCAACCAACACCACCCCCAGCCGTACAAAAATCAACAAAGGTTAGGTTCGTGTGGAGCACGTGCGCGAAAAACCACCCCTAATAAAAAAAATCCTCCAGTTTAGCCTTTTTCTAACAGATGGCTCCCGAAGTTTTAAAAAACTAACAGCCACTGCGAGTAGATCAAAATCTGTAACGAATTTTCCCTGAAAAATTGCAACGCAAAGTAAATTCTGATGATGGTTAAAGGGGGGTGGAAATTTAGGTTGCGGAAAATGACGCGGGCGGCTCGCAATAATTAATTCGGGCATTAAATGAAGGGAAAGCGGAATTTAAGAGATAAATGATGGAGGCCGCACTTTGGCAAAGACATATGACGTAATTTGTAGCGGCGGCCAGCGAAGAGTAATGGTGGCCTGGACATGGTTTTAATGAGAGAACAGCAGCAGCAGCAGCCTGCATCTTTTGCCCCCCTTTTGCACCCACCTATACACTGTGTGCACATGCATATTTATCGGAATAAAATCGATAACATATCATTGGCGGTGCAAAAAGCGGTGGCGGCGGCAACAGCGGCGGTGGTGGTAGAACACATGATAAAACTCCACGCTAACCGGACTTTTACACGCTAATGAGGGCGGCCTGGCCAGTTACCCGCCGCAGAAGGGCAAGGGGCTTGGAGGTGCGCGCCCCGCTTCCACCCACCGGAGCGACGGGGCCGCCGCTGCCGCCACCGCCGCTCGGTGCCAGCGGGAGACCGAACTCGCTCCACAAACACATATGCAACATCTCACACATTTACACAAACACATCTGCATGTGGATATGTACAAATGAATGAAGGATTTGCCAATTTGTGTGAGTGTTTGTATGTGTGAGGATAAAACGGAGAGTAATGCAGTGCAATTGCACATGCACACACATACACAGATGCATGTAAATGCGCACACGCTAAACTGCTCTTGCAGAGCTTTACAATATCCATGCTAGTTAGGGAATGGACGGCTTCTGTTACTGTGTTTTGTATAAATCATTAACATTTATACTTTGTTTCGCTATTTTTAAATAATTATTTTTCGTTTTTATGGTTTTTAATTTTTTATTTTCAAGTATTTGTTGTGCTCTGATAAAAAATCATTATTTTAATTGAAAATTCAACCAATTCAGTTGCAAAAAAAAAAGCAGAAATTGAACGTTTTAAAAATCTATTAATTAATTATGTGATCCTTGACCTGCGTTTAGGCAAAAGAAAAACTACCCCTTTAACAAATCGGAATCTATACTGATGAACAGATGAGCCGATGAACAGATGAAGAGAGAAATGTAGCACGCAAATGTAAAATGTATCGAACAGTTTAGGGAACAGCAGCGAGGGTGTAAAATATTCGTCTCGCGAAATAAATTGCACAAATGCGAAAGCTCATTTGGCAAATAAATTTAATAAAACATAAATCCATAGCGAACGCACGCATCATAGATATTACTATTATAAATGTTAAACCCCTATCTGCAATACTCGTACGTAGGTATATAGTACAGGATGGCATCAGAGGGTTGTTAAAATAAAAGCAAAGCGAAAAATATATATTTCGTTTCAATATAATGAAGCTTTTGGTATAGAGCGCGGCAAACAGAATGCACCCACGCACACACACACACACACACACAGACACAGAGTACAGAGAGCAGAGAGCAGTGAGCGGCGAAACCTCTCGTGTCTATTTATGGGGCCATTGAGTGCATTTCACTCTTACCCTCTGATTGACCGAACGTGTAAATAAAAGCTGAAAATCTCTCGGTGTGCCAGATGCGTGTATAGTGCTTGCTAGTGAAAATTTCGCTCAAATACACCCGCGCTCACACGCAAACACACAAATGCAGACACACACAGATATAGAGAGAAAGAGCGACGCGATATATTCGCGCACACTTACACAGAGGGTTTGTTTTAACCGATCCGGCATTCATTATTAAGCGGAACATACAATTCCACTAAAAACATCGATAACGACCAACAACGAAACGAAAAACAGCGAAAAAAGAGGCGACCGCTCGATGTCGATGATAATGATGCTACTCTGCACCCCGCGCCGATGCCAACGGTCCATGCAAAATATATACTTTCCACCCTAGCACGTGACACCCGCTGGCCCCGCGCATCGAAAAATAGAAAATTAGTTTTTGCCTCTAGTTTCTCCATATCTTTCATCACTGGAGCAATTAGTAATTTTTTTCCTAGTTTACGAAAATTATGCTAATTAATATGAAATTTATTTGCTATTAATTAAAAACAATAAAGTGAAATTATTATAAATTAATAGCTGTTTAAATTACATTTCAAATAAGACTAAAATTGCAACGCTACGTTAAATAATTGAATTGTTATTAATTATTTTCTGACCGTTCGTCGTTTGCTGTTCAGCTACAAAAAGTTATTATTGGTTTATAAAATCAAAAGTAATAAATCAATCCCCATAGATTTTTTATTTATTTATAGCTAATTTTAATGAGGGCGGTAAGTACTGGCGTAAACATCGACGAGGTAACGTTAG
Organism: Holobus sp. GC000080; assembly: GCA_030556065.1. NCBI lineage: Eukaryota > Metazoa > Arthropoda > Insecta > Coleoptera > Staphylinidae > Holobus > Holobus sp. GC000080. The sequence continues at coordinate 18,001 of JASKGO010003518.1, read as the reverse complement.
CAATAGGCGCGACCGGACTCCAAGCATAGCTGGTCGCGTACGGTAGAGACCGAGTGCTGACGAGTCTAACGTTAGCGCCTAACGTACTTGTTGCTAGTGACTTACTAATAAAAACTAAATGCAAGTAATTAAAATGTATGAAAAAATTACCTTTTAAAGGTCACTAACTCTTAATACTCAAAAATTACTCAAAAACTTATATAAATAAATTAATCAAAATAAATGACCTATAAAGTAGTAAAATTTCAACGGAATTGGAGCATTTTTATTTTGGGGGGAAAACATTTTTAATTACACTCTGATTTTCGCTAAAACTTGCAAACTGCTAGATAATTTAACAACAAATAATTTATCTTAGTAACATTTTTTCGTAAATTCATTATTTCATCCCCTATTTGAAAAAAATAAAACCTGTTTTAATTTCCACAGAAAATTATAAATTAATTAAAATTTCGTTGTAATTGCATAAATTAAAATAGGAAGTTATTACAGATTCAGAATGGATTTTTAGTTTATTATACAAAACATCCGAATAAACTATAAAACAAAATAATAAAAAACGAAAAAAAAAAATATTAAAAAAAAGGGGGTGAAAATCATTAAACGCATCAGTTGTGTATACTTTTTCGTTGTTAATTTATGAAAGGCTGTCGGCCGTTTTATCGGTCTCACACGTGCGTACGCAGACAGATGGTGCCCTTAAAAGGGTTGTAACTCATCGTCCATCATTTATTAGCGTTTAATGAGCGCCCTTAATTAACCGAGGCCGCATCCATTGTTTAGATGCGTGCCTCTCTCTCTCGGCTCGCCTATTTTCCATATGTCGGCATGCGGCGGAAAATTGGTTCGGAATCACAACATCATCGGTACACCGAAAACGCGCGCGGCCCCCCTTCAAGATGCATAATCCGGCAATCAATGAGCTCCATATAGAGCAAAGCAGGGATCATAAACGGTGGCGGTATAGAGTGGCGGCTGCTGCTGGAGGCGGTTGCACCTATACAAAACCCCGTGTCGCATTGTTACACTAAACTAGAGCCTTATCTATACATTTATCACCGGGGCATCCCTCTCAATGCTGATCTTCTTTTATGCTCCTTTTCCGAAAGCAGCGACCACCAAAATGTTCTTCTTTTATTTTTTTATTTTCCTCGCTTCTTTTTGCTTTTATTCTTTTCAGTTTTAAGTACCTTTTGATATGTTTTTAATTACATTATAGTTTTTTTACTATTAAAAAATAAGGCAGTTATTTTGAAATTAGTTTTGTTGCTTTCTTTTAAGAAGCACTGCTTTAGGTGGTGTTGTTTAAGCAAAGGGGAACCGGGAAAAACAATCAAGTCCTTATCTATTCTACATGATCAGGATAATATCTCTTTATACTATATATATATATATATAGAGTAAACTATGCTCTTTGAATTCTGTTTTTTTTTTTCTGTTTTTCAATATATAAACGGTTGCATTTGCTTTTTTTTTTTAAAGTTTGTTGCACTCAAGTCAGACGTCACTCTTTTAGACCATTAGGTAGAGTAGAACAGGAAGTGGCCTTTATGTTCATGTGTGTGCATGTGTTCATGCATGTGTGTGTGGGTGTTCGTGCTAACCTGCGTTTCCTGTTCGACCCATATGCATAATAATTACGTATCACTCACTCGCTCCGACAAATTCAAACACACACAGCAATTAAAGAGCCATTAATTATAATAAACGCACGCAGACATGTGAAAAGAACACCATCATTAACTTTTACGTGCGTTCAAATTGTCTTTTCCTTTATAATTCCACCCCTAATCGCTTCGCTCTGCATAGTTTTAAACTGTTTTCCATATACTTTTACCCATACTTTACCAAATTATAAGTAGATACATTGTAAATGGATGCACATAAAAAATCAGTTGGATATTATGTAAATGGTACAAAATAGACAGATGAAAGTTGTTTTCTGCGTTGGTTTGCAGACAAGACCACTGGCTGTTGTTATGTTTGCTGTTATTGTGACGATTGAGGACTCTCACTCCTCTTTTCCCCGGCGATCCGGCGATGTTGCTGCTCTCGGGTCGTTCTTACGCACCGTTAAGCGATTACAATTATTAAAGCAGAAAAGAAGTGTTTTGTGTACGCATACACACGCACGGGGCCGAAGAAAAGAGGCCCTCGAATCGCAATAATCATCATAATAAATGTTAAGTAATGTGAACAAATCTTCTGTCGTTTGTTATCCGAGCGTTCTGCTGTTCTGCCGTTGTTGAATGGGTGTGCTCGGAAGGACGACAAAAAGTCTACGCATTTTTATTCATCGGACGCAATCGTCCGCGATGACATCGTTTTTTTTTTCTTCTTCTTCTACTTCTGCTTCTTCATCTGCAATTTTTTTTTTGTTTTTGAGTTTTTGGGATGCACCTGGATTGACTGCTGTTTCTACGATATAAATTATTCTATTAAAAAAATTAGGACAAAATTCAAACTTTTTTTTTTGAGTTTCTTCTGCAATGTTAATGTTTTAAACAATCTTTTATTAACTAAACAAAAATGAAATTAATTTAAATTATATATAAAAAATCACAATTAAAAGCTTCTTTTGTACTTTGGTACTTTGGTACTTTGCAAAAGTAGATTAAGTACAAAGCAAAGAGGGCCACATGACCAAAAAAAAAATAAAAGAACAGAGAGAAGCAAACATAAATCAAGTCAAAGTAAATATTGTAACAAGTTTTCCGCTGCTACAGTTCCAAATAGTTGTTTGCCTACTTTGATCGGATTTCTTCTGTGTGCGCCCTTTTTCGAAAAATTCCCATTCTTTCTTCTGTTGATCTGTATACATGCGCCTTCGTTCTTCTATGTTTGTGTATTTGTGTCTGTGTCTTCATTGCATACTTGCATTGCCAGCAGTGCTTACATGTATCGCAAGAATAGAGAGGCGATGGTTGTAACTTGCGGAGAAAGAGACCATAGAGAGATCCGATATTTCGGTAGCACCAAAAGAGCCGCAAGGCGGCTTCCCAGAGAAAGACCTTTTCCCATTGTGCGCGGGTACCGGCCCCCATAAACATCCACCGGCGAAGAAAGTGCACGATTACTTTATTATCTTCTAATAAAACATAATATAATGTGCGTAAAATTTTACGATCATGTCGCTTGCGGTTTCCTAGCCAAGAAATCCAACGCGTTGGATTGCTTCTTCGGGCGGCTTCTTAATCTGTAATATTGCGCTTAATAAGCTTAAACGCCCTAATCTGCATTTCGAAAATTGTTTGTTGCCATACAGCAAACCCTAATCCTTTTCAAGGATCAACATAATCCTGTTACCTTGATATTTCTTAAATGCATTTAAAATTTCAATTATAATTTTAGTGCTTCCAATTTAAGAAATAAGAATTATAAAAATTCTTAAAGTCATTTAAAGACTCCAAACTTCCATGTACATCTGTGTGCGTCACACATATAGTAGGAACGAAAGAAATAGGGAAAAACTATAAATTCGCTGAGTCGACCGAAAAATAGGAAGCTACTTTATATGAGACAAGCGATCGAGAAGTAATCTGGGATTTTGGCTTACCAGAAATCGCGCCCCGATCGCGATTGGGGAAGTTTTATTATCGCGCGACACTATTTCCCGCATCTACTTCGCTCGATGCTGAGCGTTTCCTCTCACGAGAGAGAACTATAGCGTAATAATAGATAGAGATCCCATCCATACAGTAGCAGTACACTGAGAGACGGGAAATGTGCCAGCTATAAATTCCGTTGCAGCTATTGTCGGAATAAACATCCCTCCTTTAAGATAAATATTCATAATCGACTGTACTATATATATATATATATATATATATATGTTACAAGCTATATACTCTGCTCTGCTCAATATTCAGGGTCCTTTATAATATTGAAATGTGCTCTGATGGTAATTGTGTAGGAATATAGGATGCTGCACGCACGGCAATTTGCTAATGCACATTTCCTTTTTTCGCGCAACCTATTGAGATACGGCTGTCACTCGACAGTCGAGCAAAGGGTATGTAATGTAGAGACAAAAGAGTCATTTCCTTCCGCGTTCGCGCCAAAATGCACTCGGCCGGAAAACGGAACATCTATAACATGCTGTGTTGCCACCTATATGCTGCGAAACAAACATTAAAAAATTGCATATCGCTTATACTGTACGAGTGTAGTGTGTATGTATAGACAAGGCCCCAGTATATCTATATGACTGATGGGAACTATGGTAGTACAGTATATAAACAAAAGACGGGCGGCGGTTTAAATTTAGTACAGTAGGTATAGATATAGATGCAAGAGGTATAGAGGAGCGGGGAGGTAAACACCGCGGAATTTCTCGCTCTTGTAAGTAATCTCTTAAGACGTAATCCCGGTGCATGAGCTTCGAACACATACTTCGTATTAAATATACATAGGTCGTAAATTACGTAACGTTTTCCGCACGCTAGGCAACGATATATAGAGTGATGTGTTGTCTGGAATGAAGAGAATGAGGAGCCTTCCAGAGCTAGTTTATTTCTTTTCGAGATGTATGAGCTTACAGTTTTTCTAATTTCTAATTTGTTTCTAAATTTTTTTCTTGAGAGGCTTCTTTACGTTTCATTTCTTTATCTTATGTTATTTAGTTTAGGATTTATATTTCTGATTGTTTAATGAGAACTCTTTATTTAGAGTTTAAGTCTTTAAGTCAATATTCTATCTATTGTATAGGGTGTTTGGTAAAATTCAGTAAAAAAGTGCGGTAGTCCTAGGAGGTTAAAAAAGTCGTGGGCGCGCTTTGGGTAAAAGTAGGTGGGCTTAGTGTTGGAATTAAAGTGTTTGCGGTTTGCGCCTTGGCGCGCGAAGAAAGCGAGGGTAGGGGTTTTGAGTGCGGCCTGTCAGGGGTGGGACTAACCGCTCGCAACCCTCAAAAACCGCCACAGGATTGGCCACGTTCGGTCTCTATCGCGCACATACACACGCACACACCGAAAAAATAGCTCTCGTTTTTCAAGACTCCATCTGCGTCGCTCGCACTATATTTTTGTCGGGAGCCGGGGCAGCCAGGATACTATACTATACTCGTATAGTTGAAATAGATAGAAAAAGGTGGGGATTGCCGGACGGCTTGCTCCCGCGGGCCCGCCACACGTTCCGTCTCTGTTCAGCCATCAGAAAAACTACCCTCCTTTGGGGGAATATTTAGGCGGGGGTGCCGGTATAGATATTGACCAGAAAAAGTTGAGACTCGACAGCAGGCAGTTCACTTCGACTAATCGAGTCGTGCGGATCGGCGAAAAAGAACGCGCAGAGATATGCATTTGCAACCACCGAAGCACATGGATATGTACACTCAGATGCAAGAGGCTCTTCAGGAGTACCACGGGGAGTTAGTGCAGACGGGCAGTCCGTCGATTCTGTGCAGCGCGCTGCCGACCCACTGGCGCAGCAACAAATCCCTACCGATCGCCTTCAAAGTGGTCGCGCTGGACGACATCCAGGACGGCACCGTGGTAACGCTCAAGGCCGGCAACGACGAGAACTTCTGCGCCGAACTGCGGAACTGCACTGCCATCATGAAGAACCAAGTGGCCAAATTCAACGATCTGCGATTTGTCGGCCGGAGCGGAAGAGGGAAATCCTTTTCGCTCTCGATTGTCATTAGCAGTTTGCCTTATCAAGTGGCCACCTACAACAAGGCCATCAAAGTGACTGTTGATGGACCTAGGGAACCACGGACTAAATCAAGTAAGTTTTCCCCCGTCACGAAAATTTCCAATTGGGAATCGCTTATTAATTGTTTCTTGCAAAGGTTACGGTTATCCAGGGTACGGTCTACCGGGAATGCCTCCGAATTTCAATCCGTTTCTGCTGAACGCCTCCTGGTTCGATGCAGCCTACATGTCCTACGCGCTCTCGCCTGATTATTTAAGGACGCGACCCCTGCCCCATCATCACATGATGAAATCTCCACCGCTGCTATCAGCGCAACAATCTGAATTCTACGTGCCTCCTCCGCCAGCTCCACCAGCCCCATTCCTCAACCACGCACCGGTGGTCCCCATCCCCACACCACTGAAGCCTGCCAGTCCGCGCATCAACTCCACGCTAAACTCCGAGCACTCCGAGGAAGATGACGACGAAGACATCGACGTAGTGAAATCCGCCTTCCAACCCATCAAGTTGGCATCGCAAGTGCTGCAACAAGAAGTCCAACATCCGGATAGTACAACCACGACAGCGCAGGAGGAACCTGTGCGTGCCAAATGCGACCTCAAAGCGCCCAAAAAACTTATCAGCAATGGTGCCAGTTCACCCACCAACACCAAACTCAGTCCAGCCAACCCGACCAACACGAAACCGGTGTGGAGACCTTACTAAAAAAACTTAAAAAACAGTGTATTTGTGCAACAACAACCAACCCACTAACGCAATAACTTTGTATATAGTGTACATAAACTTAAAATGTATTTATTTACTAAAAATAGTACTGCAAATATTGTGATAGCAGAGAACCAGAGATATTATATGTAATTATATATATTTATAAAGTATTGAGACTTAAATTTTTTCTTTTCTTCTCCACCACCCAACTGTTTGGTTGTTAATATTTCCGTTGCGCTCGACGAAAGGGTTGTTTGAGGTGCGTTACCATACCGACTGACACGAAACAGGAGAGCTGTAATTAGTTGGCAGCTAGTTAGTTAGCAGCTAACTAATTAGGATTGATTTTAGGTGGGAAAGGGGGTGATCTCTCTCTATGTGCGTCACATTTCATCGAATTTCATGGACCAGTGCGTCCTTTGTACAGCCGGCACACACACGGCAAACATGATCGCGCGCGACATTAGGGGGTTGCTCCCGGTGCTCCCGATGCTCTCCCGCTCTCCAGCAACCGATAGCACAGTATTATACTTTTATACGTGCGAGCGAAAAACAATAATCGAAGAAGCCTCTCTTCAAGAAACAACAGATGTGCAGGTTAATAATGCACACAACACATGATTAATGTGCTTGCAATAGGGGAGGGCTTGCTTTATGTCTCCTCTGTGTTATTTTTTCGCAGTGTAAATGATGCTTTTTGCGCCCTTAAACATCAGAGCAGCTTTTGATTTATGGTGTAGTTAATTGTTTTGCTAATATTTACTATTAACTATTAAATTACTAAAATTATTCAGTTGCTTTTGCAAATTTTGAGCTCTAAATGGAAATCTGGGGTACCGTTAGTTATCAATGTATCGGCAATGTAGAACAGAATATGCAAGTAGGAACATATTTAGTTTATACTGACAAGGAGAGGGTATAAAGGAAAGGGGGCATTATCGGGAATAAACTGGGTGCGGAACGTCAGAGGATATTAGAGGGTGCGATATGATTGAGGGGGTGAAATCCCTTCCTCTGTGAGCCCCGTCGGGGTCAACCAAATCCGAAAACAAGCTGACGTTTCGGGGACCCTCGCTCTTAATCATAATACACTGAACACACACACACACAGCACACAGCACTTGCAGATTGCAGATTTCCAAAACTCACGCACTTCGAACACATATTACGCAATACATCCATACGGAGCTATATATATTTTGGCACAGTAGTAAATCAACAATTCCCTTTTGCCATCTCCTCTCATTGAAAGGAAGAGTCCCTAACATCTTAATTAAGAAATTCTACCTGCACATGCAATGCTTTTTCAAAAGTTCCAGGCGAATATGCTAGGCTACTATTCCCAGTGGCGTTACACTTTACTTTTTTTACTTAAAAAAATATATTTTAAACTTTTAAATAAAAGTTAAAGCAACATTTTGAGAATCGCGTGATTTATATTCGTATAGTGGGGCATAATTGAATCTGTTGGCAACATTGTAATGCCATTGTAACACTAAGAGGGTCGACAAAGGACTCTCCCCAATTTCACACATGTTGTTCCCCCTTCTGTGCGTGTGTAACGTCTTTATACGATATATTTGAAGCGCAGTTCTATAAATTTTTCGCCAATTTTCAATGTTGCAAAGCGACACATGTGATTATAATCAGTTTCTGTACGTCTGCATCTCCGTGTGTGTGTGTATGCATTTGAATATATGTGTTGGCATGTGTGTATGTGTGTGTGTTGGAATGGAGTCCGAGTGGGGGCGGTGGCAGGGAATAATGAATAAGCTTCGGACTCTGCGGCCACCCGCACCCCTCGTTCATCGACACTACGCGACCTTTGTAATTAGGGCCCTTTGAAAGTGCGCGTCACACAATCGCTCTAATCGCTAATCAACTTACCTGACTGTCCCAATCAGGACTGGCAAATATTGGTCTATCCCTTTTCCCTTTGTCAGCCGCCAACTCTGCGTTCGTACATTTTAACTGTTAAACTGCGTACCATATTCCCTTTAACGGATTAAAGGGACGCCTTTTTCGGCAATCGCTAATATAGTATAACTTTTCCGAAAAAGGGTGAACCGTTTGTGCAGAATTACAAATTTCTATATAATAAATCAAAAACCAATGTACAATTTTAACAATTTCAACAGGAAACTTCTAGTACAAGTTTTAAAAATGTAGAAAAGCGCGTGAGAAATATATAAATGCTGCCGAAATGGCAAAAGTCAATGAAGTTTTCAGAATGCAACACTATAATGCAACGCTCTGCACAACCAAAAAAAGAAAAGCAATAGAATCAATGCATTGAGAAGCTGCGTAAAAGTTGATGAATGAGTCGTGGCATTATTTCCGAGGGCTCATATTGTGCCAACAGCGACCGTGATTTATTCATTTGGCTCGCAATCAAAGGAAGTGGCCGAAGAAATGCGCCCCGAATAAAAGGTACCTGTCTACACGCTTTGAAATATTTTCACAAAACTCGCCCGAAACGGACAATGCAAACTACTCTCCGAAGTCATTACATGCAACCCAAGCGAAATTTTTATGTAATCGATAGAATTAGCCGTCAGCAGCGGTTTATCTATGCTCTATACTTCTGTAGGTATAAGAGAAGAAGAAGAAAAAATAAATAACAGAAATGCAGACAAAAAGAACGAATGAATTAATAAAAAAAAGTGGGAAAAAATAAAGAAAACGAGATGAATTAACGCATGATCGAATCTGGGGATGTAAATATTTTGAGCACTCGAATTACGTATTGTTTCGACGCCGATGCAACGAGTAGGAAGTACCCTTTAGAAATCGTGCACACATACATCAAGTTTCTATACGGGGTAGTTTTTTTACACATTCGAATTCATGTTTTTTTTTTTCAATTGATTTTCTTCCTTCTTTTAGTTCTGTATTATCATTAACAATTAACAGTTAAAAGAGTAAATCAATTTTAATTGAAAAGGTAATTTAATATTTATATCACAAGAAATTTTAATAAAATTTAAGGAAGGAAAAACAACCTTTATTACAAATTAACTTGTAACAATATCAAAACTTTTTTTGTGCGATGAAGATGTAAAATAAGCAATTAAAGTAAAAGAAAAAGTAATTTAGAAGTATCCTGTATAGTTTTGTAGTTGTGCATATGTAAAGAGAAAGAGAGAGAGAATGTAATAGATAAAACGGGAGAGAGAGTGGTAACACCGCAACGGCGGCAGCAGCAGGGGGTTTTAGCGGAGGGTTGCTATTATGCTCTTGGTAGACCCGTAGTTGGCCGGCGTGGTTGTTCAGTGGGAACGTTGCGGGCTGCCCCGGGGCGATAGACCACGCGCCCCAATCTGACTCACCCTTATCCTTCTTACTTACCCCTCAAATCACACACTTGCACACACGCACTACTGCGCTGGACTACATCCATATATCCATATATTCAATACTATGCTTTATTTTCCAAATACTAATACTACAGTAGTAAAGTATACATGCAGTATAATAAATCATGATTCGATTTAAGTTTTTGTTTCGCTTTCCACTTTGGAAATATCATCGGAAAAGAACTCTCTATTTTGGTAAACTTTAAAGCGTTGCACTGTCCATTAAGTCCATTATTTCCGGTTGGACGTATTTCAGCATTTTCTGGTATAGATGGAAAAAAGCAAAAGGTGTAATTGTGTCATGGAGAATTGAAGAGTCTGTAACCCAATTCTGTAGCCCAATTTTGGGCAGTAAACAAACACAAAACGGGAGTTTATGGTCTATTCCGATAGAGAGAGGACTTTACGGTATGTCTCGTCGTAAATCTAATTTTTCCTCTATACCGAATATATACACAGAAAGGAGAAAAATATTTTGACCCTGTTTCGTTTCTTGCAATGCAGTATGATGTGCAATAAAAGTCGGTCGACTTTTGCTGACTGCAAACCAACGGGCCCAATCTACACTTAATTTTATAGTTATTTTTACAATATAATTGCCCTTAGTTTACCGGCTACTGTTCCCAGAACTTTGGTTTCACTTAAAACCCACTTTTGCATTTTCGATTTTACACACACCAATTTTACCAACGTTGGTTGTGAACTGCTTGCTTCTAGTTGCTTCTGGATTTCTGTTAGAGATCCCTTTTTTAAATGGTTAAAAATGATTTTTTTTATAAAAAGAAGGGCAAATTATGTTAAAAACTTAAGTTTGTAATTTATTTTAGGGTTCTTTTAATTGATTGATTTTTAAATTGTTTTTTACTTTTTAAAACGAACTTGAATTATGATTTCATTAAGATTTCTGTTGAAAACTTATTTTTAAATGGCTGAAAAGTGATTTTTTAATGAAACGAATGGTAGATTATGTAAAAAATTTAGTTTTCTAATTTATTTTAGGTTTTTTTCTTTAGTGAAAAAGTTGCTGTTGCATTTTGAAATTGTTTTAACTCTTTAAAAAGTTCATTCATTTGATAAATATCACCCTTATGGCTGAAACTAAAGAATTATTAAGAAAGAAATATTTTATTAGAAAACTATTATAACCTCATCAGTTAAACCCTTGAAAAATTAAATTCCCAAAGAATTTTAAAACTCTTTCCTTAAAAAAAAGTCCTATCAATTTAAACTCAAATTTTCTACCCTTAATTTTAACTATTGTTTTTAACTAAAAAACATATATTTTTTATAGTTGTAGATCTTTAAGCAAAATTTTTGATTGCAAATTAACTTTTAAAGACTCGAAACAAATCTAATTTTAGTAACGGAGCAATAAAACTTGAGGAAAATAAAAGGTAAACGGTTTACATTAACGTTTGGATTTGGAGAAGGCATCAGGCAGGCAAGCAGAGCCGTTCATTAAAGAACGCACATATTAATAAACACGTAATAAAGTTGCGGAGGCCGTTCAGAGCAAAAGCAGAGCGGAGCAGTGGGATTTTACGATTGGTAAATATGGCACGTTGTAAAATCTGGCCCCATTTGGGAAAAATTCGACCGACTTATGCACAACAATAAAACCTTTTGCATTTCTCCCCGAAAAACTGCACACTGCAACTTTCTACTTTTATTGCGCTTTTGATGGATATGGACCACGCGACAGAACCATTTAGGGCATCATGTCCTCAAGACCACCAGCTCTCTTTTACATCCCTTTCTTCCAAAAACGGCTCTCGTTTATATAATAAATCATCTTCAGCAATCGGCCATCAGCAACGCAGCGATTCGGTGCTCTTTCTCTAAATTGGATTAAGTTTACGCACACAACTCTGGTGGTCGAAAGGCTCGAAAGGGTCGGCCGGCTTCCTTAAACTCTTCCGCGCGTATTTTATTTGTTCACTCATCTAGTGATGCCCTTGTAAATAATTGCCAATGCAGAAATTCTGCATGTTCTTTGGTTACTGGAGAGAATTAGAGAGGCACACGACGAATTTGCGAATATAAAAGATGTGCTCGTCTTGGGAACTTAATAGCAGCAACAGAGCAGAAGAGCAAAAAGAAAAAATAAAAGTGGGCGCAAAGGGATTTTTAACAGGGTTATAAAAGGGTTTATTATCGCTTTCTTATGCGCGTTGTGTGCGCCTCCTATAAAAAAGTTCGGAAGCTTTTTATACATAACGGTTTACTGTGAAGGCGCAAATATAAATAAAACATCCCTTTTTTATTATATGCTGTGGTGTATCTATAAAAATCAATTGAAATGACAGAGAATTTCGGGGCCCTTTTTTAAGCCCTCCGAAAAAGAAAAAAACCGACTGGAGGGTTAGAACCAAAGGATTCGCAGACTTACTCCGCAGGCCTAAACGTATAAAAAGTAGGTAATACTTTTTTCCAACTGTAAAAAAATAATAAAAATAGAGGGTAAATTTTATTGTAGTGTTATTGTTTAGTTACAAATATTTATTTTACTTTCCTTGTGTACTTTAGATACAAATTCCGAAGTACAGCGAAAAGTTTTAAATAATTTAATGTTGAAATTCTTCTTCTGTTCATTCGTCTAATGTTTTATAAAACATTAAACCGATAAATAAACAAGTGAAAAAGAGAGGAAATTAAATGCTATAAAAGTTAACCATAAAGACTACTGCCAGCAAAGAACAGCACTGCTAAAAATAACAGGAAAACTAAACAATGAGAATTTTTAGTGCACCACTTTTATTCCTTCCTTCTGGCCACATTTGGCCGCAGCTGAAGAAAAGCGGCAAAGAGGCCGCCACACTATAAACCACCCCTTTTTTCCGATAACTTCATATAATACAAAATTTACTATAAGTTTCTATACATAAGCTCTCACAAAATTAAAATTTTTCTTCATTACTTTAAACTTTAAAACTTTTAAAAAAGTACAATTTCCAAGTAATTTTTTTGTTTGCAAGTGGAAAAATCAAAAACATTGCAATTGTTTTTTGTTGAAAGCGCATGGAGAGCAGTAGAGGATTTAGTTTAGGGGCGTATTAGCGGTGCAAGTCTCGTTCGAAGCCCAATGTCCTGCAGGTCTGTCATTAAGTCGCGGAAACTGCTCGGGACCAATTTCCCTTGCCATTAGAGCCGTGACTGGACTCGTAGTGTGCATGTATGTGCAGAGGGTACGAAATTGTAAATGCGGAAAAGCTCCAAAGGGGTAACTCCTGAACTCCCCATACATCTACAACTAACTACACGCACACTGCTGCACACACTGGCACACACACACGCGGGTCTCCGGCGTTAGTCATTTCACGCCGACCTACTATTAAACTTTCGGCATCTTCCGCTAAGGTCATTTAGATTAAGCTCCTTGGCTCTCCCTGCTTTTCATTCAAGACCCAAAATCATTATCGCTGGCGGCGGCAGCGGCCGCTTTAAAAATTCGAATTTCCATATCGCTTATTAAATCGACAGAAGGTGGATGCTAATAAAAAGAAAATCTAAGTGCTTTGGTGGAAAACAACTTTAAATAATAAGCCAGAGCCGATTGATATGCAGATCTCAGTTGCTTTCATCTGTACAGTGTACGGTACTGATCGATCATATTTTGCGTTTTGCAAATTACCGTTCTTCGAGCGATGCAGCAACAGCACTCAAGCCACCCTTCCGTAGAGAGAGTGCAGTGCTTCAAAAGAAGCGTTGCGAAAATTTCGGTATGATAAACTTTACGATAACTCTATAAAGTTGCGTAACTTTCTAAAAAAAAAAAACGAAGAAGAAGAAACTACATCTTCTTGGAAATTGTAAAGTTGTTTTTTAGCTTTTTTATTTGTATTTTATTTCATATAGTATTGTTACGGATGTTAAAAAAGTAAAAAAAAAATAGGGAAAAAAAAAACAGTTATTGGTACTGTAGGGATAGAAAGTGAAATCCCGTTGGTTTCTTCTCATTTCCGTCCGATAACTAAGCGTGTGCCATTCAAAGTAATAGGTCAATTTGGGTGTCCTGCAGGATAGTTTGGGACCACTTAACCCGACTAATAGACACCTCAGGGCGATAACGGTGCTCTACCCTAATTTCACCCTCGCGTTTCATCTGCAAACAATAAATTGCGCTCAAGCTGAACTTCTCTCTCTCTCATTGCAAAAATTAGACTCCTAAGACGCGACAAATTAACTTTTCTTTTGCTAAATCTGTTGTCCTGTATCATTCCTCGGACATAAAAATGTTGTCCGCAAAAGACAAAAGTCTAGACTGCTATCGGTTGCATCTTTTCAGCGCAGGTCCACAGGCAAATGAAATCAGTGGTCAAATCAGTGATTATTTTTTGGTTTTCTTCTTTTCATTCTTTTTCGATGGATTTTGGAATCTTCAAAACTTAAAATGTTGAAAAATTGGTTTAAAATGCTTGCAGCTTTGGAAGTTTTAAAAGTTTTGTTAAAATTCCAAGTATACAGTGTTCAGACTTTAGAAGTTTGCAGCATAGAGGACGATGATATTTGGATTTTTCGTGCAAATGGTTTTATTGCGCCACCACAAAGTCCACAATAATCGCCACGATTCGTCTCACGTTTTTTCCGCACTTTGCACTGCCTCCCCGAGTGCATTTCTTGTAAATTTCGGCCTGAAAATGTCAGCCGGCTGACAGGTTGCTGTAAATGAATTATGAGGACGACAAAGCCACAACAAGTGCACGGCCAAAAGAGATGCACTTTTGGGTAATTCTGTGGACAAATAGTTGACACGACCGCATAATGCGTTTCCGATGCATCTGCATCTGCTCACAGAGTGCATTTTTACTTTTAATGAGCCCATAACATATAGAAAATGTTCGAAAATAGCTTTTTGGCTTTTGCCCTTTTAAAATGAAAGCTTAGCATTTTCAAACACACCAATTGTGGAAATTTATACCTTACGCTTACAAAGAGAGAAAGAAGTGCGCAATTAGTGACCGTTAGCTTCAGCAGTATAAATTCCGTTCGAATTAATTAGGAGGAAAGTCTGAAGAGCCGGCCGACAATTAACAACACTTAAATCTAAGCATTCGTAATCTACTACCATATACTGCTGCATAATAAGAATTGTCTTCTTTCCCTTCGGCAGCGGCTTGGGTTAGGTTAGTGCGTATTCTACTACATCCGACTTTCGGGTCTTTACCACCCATCGTTTCGCTTGACATGATAAATGGGCCTACTTAATGTCTTCATATAACATTGAAGAACTTCCAAAGCACCCATAATAGATTTTTCACGCTATATTTAACATTTAACACTTTTAGTTCGCTTCAATTTTCGGAACCATTTACCTATAATGCATGTTTATGGGCCACATAAACAACAACGCTGCCTTCTAATTATTTGTGCCATCGGGCATTAGTGAAAATTAAATAATTACCTACGCTTTTTTTTCTTTTTCTTTTTTGGTGATGCGTCTTTGTATATACTATATAGGAAGAAAAAATAGAATCCTGGGGCAGCTGCGATTGACTCAGTGTGCAGGACACACATTTAACATCATATGAAAAGAAACCGGAAGCCCAATGAGGCCCGAAATAATAAGCCCGATCGCTTGTCATCGATGCATCGCAATAATGGGTCAACCGACCATTGTGCCATCGGTTTTTGCGATTCGATTCTTTCCACCTCAAGTGTTTCGACAGCTCCAAAACGCAATTTTTCCTATTAATCTTTCCATCACATGCTTTTTTCCTCATTCTTGGGATTATTTTGTATTTCTTAACCGAAGATCAACCTTAATTTGACAGGTTTCTTATTGATTACTCAGAATTTTTTAATTTGGAACTTAAAAAGGCTTTGTTAACTATTTATTTAATAAAAAAATTGATGTTAAGATAAATGCAAATTGCAAAAAACAGCAAAAGAACCGAAAAACTTAACAATAAAACGAAAAAGAAAAGCAAATCGGATTTAGAAAACCGTTACTGCTTATTAGTTATACAAATTTCGTAAAAATGAGTATCCATTCAAGTGTAAAAGTGCCAAATTCGGGTAAATAATCCATATCGCATGCCACTCTTCAGCTCTTGACTATATAACAAATGCATCCATCGGATGGACACCGTACTGCCCAAGATCAAAATGCACCGAATTTGCTCTCCCATACAATAGGGAGAGAAAAAAACAGCTATTGAGACATCACTTATGGGTTTTATGCGCTGCATATATAGAATTTACGGAATAGAAGATTTGGCGAATTATTAAATTACGGTCTTGAAACATGCGTCCATTATATACCTGACCTAGGAGGAACAGATCGAATTCGGTCGCAAGTATAAGGGTGGTGTATGTCATTACGGGGCTTTTTGTTCCGTGAAACAGGATAGGTCTTCTCTATCACGATCGCTAATATCCTTTGAGGTTCTCCCGGTCTCTACTTTTAGTGTAATGCACACCCACTGCGATCTTTATCGCATGTGGGAACCGAAAAAATCTCTTTATGTTACTTAAAATAGGAAATTCGCTATATTTTATTTTTTATAAACTCCCGTAGAATGCTTCTTCTTCTTCCTGTGGATCTGTATGAGCGATTGTATGCATCAATTGAGAAAACTTTTCTGAAAGTTTGCGTCCTTTACAAGATATATGTCATTGGACTGGTTTATTCTTTACTTTTTTTTTATTAAAGAAACGACCTTTTGATGGACTTATCGCAAGCCCTTCCTTGATAAATCTCTATTAACCACAAAGGAAAACACGGAAGGGTCGCCGGAGAGGTGAATGAAAAAGAGAGACTGCCTGATTGAAAATACAACTGTCAGATTAGTATCGTCGCGCGACGACGAGATGATGCCGAGGGCTCAAAGCGCGCGCAAGAAAAAGCATATGGAAAAAGGGTTTGCCGTTTTGTGGCCCCTTTTACCTGATCACGATTATGTCGGGACACCGAACCATTAATCCGTTCGCGCATAAAAAACGCACAGCCATCCAGCAGCAGCAGCAGCAATAGCAGCAGCAGCAGTAGCTAGCAGATGAAAGAGAGACTTAATTAAAGCGGATGACCCTTTCATTCATGAATCTTTCACTCGAAGCGCATTTTACGCGCACTTAGTAATCCATCCTCTCTTGTCCTCTCTCCATATCAGTGTCCTCTCAACATCCTTTAATAAAAAGCAGTGAAAAAGCAAGAAGAAAAAAGTAACTGAACTTTTCCAAATATAGTTTTTTTTTCTGTACTTTTTTATTTGCTGTTGCTGTATTTAAAGAAATGTTAGAGCGGTTTTTCAAGTGGCCAAATTGAAACTTGTCTCTTCTACAATACAACAATATAATGTATAACTCGTTTTCACCGCGACGGTAAACCACGTCGTCCTTTTGTTGCAAGCCACCCCTTTTGGTGTACTACAACTTTCGTAAAGCTTGTAGAACAAGCACAGAGCTCTAAATTTAGCTGCACAGACATATAGAGATTCCGTAAATTTAAACATTGTGCATCAATTTTCCTTTTGTGCGAGCACACTGTGTTTATCTAATGGTTGCATCTGGTAATCCTGTTGCTTTATAATGCGGATTAAGTAAAGCGATCCTTCTTATTGTATAGCCGCTGGCTGAGGATCTCTCTGGAAAATGGTATAGATAGACTATAGAAGAAGAGACGAGTGGTCTAGTTAGTGCGCTCAAATTCGCGTGAAATCTTTTTAACATGTAATAGGACCGCCTCAATTCAATTTCACACGGTTTTTCTTTATATTTATATTTTTTTTTTTAGTGAATTTTCAAAAAGAAAAAGTTAAATTTTAGCTGGAAAAGTTCTAATTTTTTACTAATTTAATTTTCGTTTGTAGAAGATTTGGCTGGCGCTAAAGGGAATCCTACCGACCTCTAGGATGGAACAGCAAAGGTCAGTGAAACATTTTAAATAGTTTTCCTAGACTTCTTCGCAATAAAAATATCAAATAAGAAATACTTAACAGAGTTGACAATTTATTTCTTAAATGCCTAGACAGGTAGAGAACCATTTGTTTAACAATCCTTTTTACAATAACAACAGGCAGTGCTTGACTCGAAGTCAGTTAAATCTAGTCTTAATAGTAATGATGAATTCTTTGCACAATTCGAATCCAACGAAGCAAGCAGCGTTGGCGGGGAATGCTCGCAGCAGCACCGGAATGATTCCTTTGTAAAGTGCCAGGGGTCCTTCGGTGCTCAGTAAATTTTTGAGCACGTCACGCATGCCGTTCGGGTAGGTTCCCTCGGGTGCCGTTTGTAGTCGACTCTTGAGGACATCCGCCGGCATCCCGATAATCCAATTCGATATTCCT
>JASKGO010003516.1:0-20505 GCA_030556065.1 Holobus sp. GC000080 | reverse complement strand
TGATTTTAATTTCTTTAATTTCTAATTATTAATTAGAAAATTCAAAGCCAACTGTTAATTTTCCCCAAAAAATGATATTTATTCTATTTTTACAGCAATCTTCAAAGATAATTATGTAAAGAGCTATATCGTTAGAATCAGACAAAAATAAGCAATTTGATAAGCCCATAGCCAACTATGGTTTCCATTTAAAAAAACCTAAGTATATTTTTTTATCTCGAAAATCAAGCAAGCTATGGAATTTTTGTTAAATTATTTAAATTGTACATAAAAATATCTATTAGGAACAATTTTTACTTTTTATCTATGTCAAATAGTTTTCTGGGAAAAAATTATCAAAGAAATTGACGATTTTCAGTTTTTTCTGGATATTTCGGGAACTAGGCACCAAATCCGATTTTTGTAAAAGGATATAAGTTGAGCGTGAAATTCTGCCCATTTTTGCTCATTTAACCGAATCCCTAGCTCTAAAACTGTAGATGTTACCCATATACGGGTTGAGAAAATGGCCACCCTGTATAATTCACGGGGCATTCTCATTGCTTACCATTAAAATAAAATAATGAAGATACGTTTGTTGATCTAAAATACTAATTTGTACCAATTTTATGATTTTGATTTTATATTTTTTAGTCTTTTTTAGTAATTAAGAAAAACTGGTTAAATTTGTTTTGGTCCCTGATTGGTTCTTAAATATTAGATACAGCATTGCTTTTCTAGATTGAACGATTAAAACCATTTATTTTAGGTAATCAAAAATTTAAAACAAATGTATCCCTTAATTCGTAACAAAGAGAATACATTTTTGAATTTCCTAGAATAGGAATTGAACATCTTTTATATAAAGAATATTCAAATACAGTCCAGCATGTGTAAAAACCATTCTGGTAACTAACCTAACTTAACCTGTACTAACCGTGTTTGTATTAATATTAGATGACTAGTTGCAGATGTAGCAGATATCACCTGCGTCTGAATTAGGATGTGTAATTTACCTTTCTGTAAGCCAGTGCAAATATTGCGTGCCAATTTGCATATATGTACTAGCATACGAGTACTATGTGCATCTTGGTGGTAAAACGGTGTCGGAAAGCTCGAATGCAATTCGGGTTGTAATATGGTAATATGGAAATGAATTCGCCCGAAAGAACGTTTAGTGTGGTTTAATTAAGTTGAATTTCTACACGGTTTGGGAATTCGTTATTATAACGACGAATGTCACAATTTATTGTACTTCTATTTTATTTTATTATCCACTACTACTACTACTACTAGGTTCTACTAGAAGTGCAGTTGTTCTACTTATTTATATTCTTATGCAGTCTGTTTACGTAAGTTTTGCTAGAAAAGGAAGCGGGAAGTAAAAGCCGGTGGAATAACCGGGCGAAAACTGTGTGCGCAGTTATACGCGTTTACGAGAATTGAATTCGCGAATGAATGTTTGATTTTCGTCTACGGTAGAAATATAGGGAAATTTGCATGCATTTTGCTATAATCGGCGCTTTTTATTCGTCGTTTCATTTTTTAATATCATTTTTTTTTATGAAAATTGGAAATCAATAGGTTTTCTTATTGAAAATATTGATTTATTTTTCATAGGAATATATTACAATCACTATTCAGCAAATTATTTATAATTAATTTAATTTTACTATGCAATTTTTAGTTAAAAATCGCTTTATTGATTTGCCATTTAAATTTATGTTCTTATGATTTTAAGTTAGTGGTAGAGCTTGATGAGCACTACATTATGTAGTGAGTTCCAAAATTCATTTGTAAAAAGGATCTTTACTTAATTTTGTTACTTTGTTATTACTACAAAGTTATTTTAAAACAAAGAAAAATGTGATGAGAAAACTATTTTGTAATCAATTGGTTGTAGTAAGGAATAGAAATATGAAATTTGCACCAAATTCCAACAAAAGCATTTGATTAAACTTACAATCGGAAAAAGGAATTTTAAATTCATTTCATTTAATAAATTTTGATTTTATAATTTGATATACTTGCAAAATGAATGGTATAAGAACATTCTCTTTAAATGAAAAAAAAAAAAAACTGAATTCATTACTGTTGTGTGTTTTCTTAACTGTTATAAACTCTGTAAAATTAAGTAAGATCCAAGAATAATTAACAAAAAGAATCTTTAATTAATTTTAATTTGGCTACATTTTTATTTAAGATATTTTAAAGAAAATGTGATCAGAAAACTATTTCTAAAAAATCTATAATATTTCTAATAACTAATCAAAATTTGAAATAATTTGCCTATAATCCCAACAGAAACATTTGTTTATACTTACAATCAGTAAAGAGAGATTTAAAATTCATTTTCTCACATTCAACTCTATTTTATTTATCTAACAAATTTTAATTTTCAAATTAAATACTTATAAAATAGATTAGAAAAGAATATTTTCTTCAAATAAATGAAACACAAAACTAATTTTAAAACAATTGTGACTATTTTACTGTTATATAAATGAACATACTGGAAAAGTAAAAAAAAAAGTTTTTATTTTTTAACTACCCGCAGTTGGTATAACTTTTTTTTTGAGTGAAATTCGAAACATTTATAAAAAATAAAACTGAACGCAAAAATAGATTAACAAGGAATGATTTATATGTAACCACAGTATGAATTTAAACGTATCCATTTATTTATTATTGCACAAACTAAATTTGCATTTGCTCTCAAATTAAAATCCATAAATAAAATAAACGTGCAAGCGAAACGTATTTTGCGGTGAATTTATTTCTTTCATTCATATTTATTTATATTCCTGTCCATCTTGCGAAACCACGCACGCAGACATTTTTTGAAAATATATTTATTAATTTTGAATTAAATTCCGCTTATTCCTAATGCTTTTTTATCGAATTCGCCGACAGTTTTACATGTTTGCCGTTCCGGTTTCCATGCAGTACTATTAAAAATTCATGCACACAATGTCTATGCGAATGCAGTGCCTGTGTATTTTCGTGCGGCGTACCTATCTATAGGATATACTATTTAAATTGAAATGCGAGTGTCCTTTGAGTATATTTGAAGGACCGTTTTGCAAGGGTAAAAAGCACTCACGAAAGTCCTTTGCAAGCAATTTCCCGCCGGTTCTACTTAATTTACTGCACTTAATTGCTGCTCTATTATTAGACCGCAGTGCACAATAAAGTTCTCCTTAAAAATACATTTTTCATATCTGCTCTATGCTGACGTTTCTAATAAGAAACACTTTTTTATTCTTTATAGGGTTTCCTTTTTCCCTTTGACCTCGTTGGTTGATATAGTAATTTATGTGCTACTTTATTACCTGTCGCGGCTTAATTTATTTTTTATTATTTTTTTAGTTCTAAAAATATAAACCTCCATTTTACCTTCAACATTGATTATATTTTTTGTGTGATTTTTTTCATAATTTTAAATTTTGAATCATAAATTTTCTTATTGAAGATTCATCAGTGTTTAGTGAACATAAGCGCCAATAGCGGAAAAAACAATGTAATTAAGAAATTGTCGTCGCGTATTGCGCATAATTGACCATGAGAATCGAGTACAGACCGCCGTTTAATAAAGATCAAATACAAAATAATAATACAAAAAAAAAACTCGTTAATCAATCGCCAACGTACGCCTCAACCTTCTTCCCAGGCCAAATTTACCACAATTCAACATCAAAAACAATCAGTTTTAATAAAGCAAGTGACTGAACAAACCCGCATTTTCTAGTTTAAATTCTGCAAAATAAAAAGTAATAGTAACGGTATATGTTGATAAGGAAGAGGATTGTTTGCTTTGAACCGAAAGCTCTTAGAACCGCTCTTTGAAATTTAAGTAGAAAAGTGGAGTATTTTCCTTTATAAACAAATGATCGAATTGTAAGTAATTGCACAAGCGTTTATTTTGAATTAGTTTACTTACGTATTATATAACAAGCTCTTTATATTTTTAGATGCATTTCCATTTTAATCATTGAAAATACACGTTGATAAGGTGCTACCACTTTATACGGAAATAAATTCAAGTAACAATACTAAATTCGGATAACAATTATGCTCACTTATATCGTTATAATTTTAATTTTAGAAGCTGGACCAAAATGAAATTAAAGCAATAATTGCGAATGCGCGCTCTGTAATGGATTTCCAATTAAATTTATCATAATCTAGTTTCTCTTTATAAGCCATTAGGAAATTAATGAAGCAATTAATTAATTAAGTGAGTAATGAGAGTCGATGTGCGCTATTGAATTTGCACTCATTTGCTTTTTGTTCTTTGTTCTTAATTTCGCGCTCCTCTTCATATCTTTCCATTGTCTCATCGTGTTTTTGAATTTTAACTGCCGGCGAAATAATTGTTTGAACAAGTGAAATTAGTTCATTTCACTAAATTTATTTATGTAATATATCATCTATAATTTTAAATTAGTTTTTTTTTGTAAAGTAAAATAATACTAAAACAATTTTTTGTTTTTATTTATTTCTTAAGTGAAGGAATCGATGAAGGAAGCTAATAAAATTTCATTTTTACAATTTTCCTTTACTTATGAACCGTTTTTTACCAAATTTAGTATACATATATGAGACAACATTTCTAATTTGACTGGGTTGTTGTCATTTTTACATCACTTCCGGTTTAACCACCGGAAATGGCAACACCTTTTGATTAAATGGCAATACTACATTTATTTTTTAACTTTTATTGGAGATTTTTACCACAATCAATTATTGCAACTTAATTGGTATCAAAAGATTCGTCATTAAATGAGTCATAAAAAATTGGAAAAGTGGGGGTGGTCCCATATGGTTGCTATTTGAAAGAATGGACTTTTGACACAGAAACCATTTTGTCCAAATTCTTTTGTTAATAACTCATGATAACTGACAAAATATTAAACTTATGGCAAGTTTGAAACTTTTTAACATAACTTACTTCATTCTGAGAAATTTAAGCCATTTCTCAGCCATCTAGATTGATTTTTAAATATCAATTTTTTTGGATTAAAAATAAATTACATTTTTAAATCCAGGTTAGTTCCTAGAATGCAACAAAGTGATAAAAAATACGGAGTTGCTTTTTTAAAAATCAATATTTTTTTCTCATTAATTTTAAATACCAGAATTCAATAATACCTGGCGCCTTCACAATGCTTTCTTGGAAAAATGATTTTAAATTTTCCTATGTCATTTCTCATTTCATTTGTCGATCTTAAAGCTTTCATTTAGTTATTTTTTATAAATTTTCTTCTAAATTTAGAATTACTTTTTACCCAGCGCCTTCATATAATTATATTGCATGCCATACTGGGATTTTTAAATTACTTCCTGTATTTAACCCTTTAATTTTCACAATTTATAAAAAATACTGTAAACATACGAGAGCTTTCAATTAAGTGTTAAAAAGTATAGCTATTTTTGTTCAATAAAAAAAAACCGGTAAATTAGATCTTCTGAATTTAATTCCATCTTAAAAAATATAATTAATAATGGCATTTTTTGTTCCATGTGGTCCAAAATCTCATTTTAATAATAATAAATTATCTGCTTCTTTTACAGCACCATCACATGACATGCATTTTTAAATTACTTTCTATTTAAACCTTTAATTAAAATTTTATAAAAAATACTATAAACAACTTACTTTTTCAAGTGTTTAAAATATTAAAAAAAAGACGCATTTTAATGGCTAAAAAACATCCAGTTTTGTTAAAACATTAACAGAAACATAAGTTGTGAGCAGTACAACAGGGTTGATTTTTGAGGTGTATTATTAAGCGTTTCCGTTGTTCGCGGCTTCGGCTAAAAAATGTATATGCGTGCAGTGCGGTCGCCGAATGTAAAAATGCTCATTCGTCGAGTATTGTCACGCACAGTCAAGAAGGATCTCTCATGAATATTAAAGAGCGACAAGGGAAAAGGGCGCTTCATGCTTTTCGTTCACTCCTTCCTTCGTTCGTTCGTTGCTCTCTTTTCTCCCTCTGCCGCCCGCACACTATACCAATATTGCTTTTTTCAACAAGTTTTCGCCGGATAGCGAGCGAGGGATGCGTGTGCGTGGCATGCATTACACGCAATTAAACCGAGAGGATCGTTTATGGTAATGCGAGGGAGCCGCCGCGACTCTTTCGCTAATTTCGCCGTGTGTATTTTCAGTTTACCGGCCTGCATAATAAATGGGATAACGACATGTAACAAATACGACCCAATAAGATATTACATAAATGCTTCTTCATTCATATTATAAATGACGAGCATAAATTTCAGTCGCTCTCTCTGTACAACAACAACCGCTCTACTAATTGGGGCTCAAAATAATTTCAAACGAGTTACTAATTTTAATGCATCTAGTTTGTTACTGACAAAGTGTGCCATTAAGGGGATATACAGACGGTTCATTTATTCTGCAAAATTTGTTATCCATCGTTAGCTTTCATTTTTCTTTTCTTTTCTGGATTTTTAATGTAATTAATTTTTCATTTTGTTATTTGATTTTATAATTTAAAATATTGCATAAACTATTTTGCATTAATTAGTTAAAATTGCTGATTTTTTATTAACAAAATTTTAATTTTTTTATGTCTCACGGAAACTTATAGTATAAAATTTTGAATATTCAAAGGCCATTATGCAATAATATACCATGGATTAAAAAATATGAAACATCAGATATCCTGATAATATTTTGTGATATTATACATTTGGATACCATTAAATAAAAGTTTTTTTCCACAAAAATTATATAAGCTGTGGAAAATTTGATAATTTATTTAGAGAGTATTTTAAAATATCTATTAGGAACAATTATTTCTTTATTTCTATCTCAAATAGTTTTGTTGAAATTAATTATCAAAGTTTATTCTGATGCTAAATAAGTATCTTAGGATAAAAAAAAAGTCGTCGATTTTTTCTGGATAATCCTGGAACAAATCCTATTTTTGTAAACGGGTATAAGTTGGGCGTAAAAATTTAAGTCCTTTTAACCAAATCTCTATTTTTAAAACAATAGAAGTAACCAAATGCGAATTGAGAAAATTGGATGTGACTGAAACAAAACTATATTTTTTTTAATGATATTTTTTTAATGAAGGTGGGCTAACAACTAAAGTCATCATTTCGTAATTCAAGTGACTAAAACATTGTTTACTACTATTATTAATTGGTATGATGAGTATAATATTTTATTAAAACGATAAAAAATTGACTAGAACTACCACTAAATACGAAGCATTATTTAAAGTAATGAAAAATAACTGAAAAATAACCAACTTTTTGAGGTTATGTCTAAAAAAAGAAAACACGAAACATATAAATTACACTAATTTCCGGTAAGTACTCCTCAATTGGATCGTTGGAATGGGAGCTTAGTTCAGCAATTACATTTCCTGAAAAGCATTTTACAAGGAAAGTAAACAAATTGAGAATTTTCTAAAGTTCGACTTCTTTGATCCAGTTTAGCTAGTTTGTTGTTTAAACATTGACTTCAGCTATCCTGTCGCAATATTGCGCATTTTTGAAGGCATTATTGTGTCGATATATTTTCTCCATGCGATTCTTCGTGTTTCTTAAACCTTATATTGCAGGTACACTTTTCTTGTGTAGCGTAAACCAAGAGTGATTTCTCTAAATAGCTTCCTTGGGAAAAGTTTTCCCAGCCCCCATTTTAAAGCGCTGCCTTTCTCTGCCTTCTCTCTTCCTCTTTCTCCATTCGCCCCAATAAAACTTTCCGTATAGTCTTTGCAAACAATTTAACCTTCTTCGAAATGTGGTGCGCATCCGTTACCCTTTTTGACTCAAAACAAGAAGCTTTTTTCTTTTTCCTCATACACTGAGTCGCAACTGCCGGTGGAATGGTCTCGCAGTTGGAAAGTTGCTCTTGGGGAGAATGATACGGAAAATGGCTTTCGTAAACCAGGAAATGCCTAAGGTCTACTAAAAAGGCTTTTGTTCATTATTTTCTTTTATTATGCTTTTGTCAATATTTCTTTTTTTCGTAAGAAAAATAGACCTATTTTCTTTCGTTCCTTCTTAGAGTATTTAGGATTTGAAAATGTCTTTATTTTTATTTGAATTAAAGTTTACTTAAGGAATTGTTAAAGAAAAAAACCATTCCTTCGGAAAAGTAAAGCTTATTTCTCTTCATTTGACGAAAATTAAATTTCTAAATAAATTTTTTAAAACTAAAATTAAATTGAGACTACTCATAAATTCCTACAAAAAACGATTTTTACATAACTTGCAATCGTATTGAATTTTCGTGCATTTGGCATATCAACAACAAACAAATAATAAAATTCAACCTCAACCGTAAAATTTTATTCCGTTCGAAACAACAAATCGTAAATCAAAAGGAAGCATAAAATTTTATCATCATTTGTAAATAAATATGTATTGCATGAAGAAAATTTCAAAATCCCGTTTTTTCATGGACAATTTATCAAATGTTTGCTCACAGTTAGCGTTTTTCACTTAAAATAGAAAAACAAAATTGAAAACTTTATTGCGTGGAAAATTCGCTAGGAAAATATTTTTAATTAAACTGAGCTTAGTACCGTAAGCACTAAAGCTGCATTGCACTTTGTAAATCATGCAAAAATTATGAACAATTTCATTAATAATTTCCTCGGGCGGCTTTTAGTTGCAACAATGTGCATTTCCTTAAATAACTAGACCAGTCGGCACCATAAAATGCAAATTTTCATATTCTGGCTGCGAAATTCGCTTATGAGTTGGAAACAACACAACACCAAACTACGAGTACAGTGTAGTATATGTTTCATGGCTATAACTAGTGTGTATAAATTCGTAATAAAGTAGCAAGCAAGTTGATTTAGCTGCGTGTCGGCCAAGATTCAATGTTTAATTAAGATCTTTGGACATATCTTGGTTGTCTTTTCGTGCAGTAAAGTTTTGGGACGCGCCTTATGTGCCAACCAGCGCTTAAATTGAGGATATTACCAACAATAACTAATCCCTTTCTCTATATCAATTTATCCTTTGTTTTATATATCTGTTGTAACAAATATTTATGTTCTTAATTTAATTCAATATTGAAATAACGGTTTGTTATACAGTGTGAGTGACACTGAAAAGTTGTTCACCTCTCTCGTTTTTTATTTTTATTTTTCAGTTTCCGGTTGATTTTTATTTATGAAAATTTTCACATTTATAAAAGACATTAATTCCGATTGATTAACATAAATTTCAAATGTGTTCCATTTTTGGTTTAACCGGAAATAACCGCTACTTTTGATTTTTAAAAGGCAACAGATAGTTATTTGAACGTTTTTAAATTTCTTATGTTATTTTTAATCTAAATCATGTTATGTATCACACTATGTTTTTTTTTTATACTAAACAGACTCAAGGATTCCAAAAAAGTGAAAAAAGATGGGGAAAAAGTTCAAAATCCCAAGCTAGGGTCACGTCAATCAATCCAATATGATTTCTTATGTAAATTAGTAAAATTTTATAAAAATCGATTGGTAAATAAGTAAATGAAATCCACTTTTCTATGTCATTTATATTTTACATTTATTTGCTAATAGTAATATTGAATTCTCTCTTTTTTGTTCTAGGTAAGCCCAAAAAGTGAAGATTTTTATAGGCTTAGTAAAATTTGGATGTGTGGGGTAAGTTTCTTAATAAATCCCAGAAACTAACATTAAAAATTAATCATTTAAAAATTCAACCTAATTACTCCTTCCGTCCCAACTTATGATATACATTTCATTAATTTCTTTAATTGACGAAGGTAAATAAACTAAATGGGTTTTAATTAATTCAATTATGAAAAACAAAGCTTTATCTAATACTTAAGAAGTAAGCTGAGTTCAAAACTAATTTTTACTGTTTGCCATAATTAGTTAAAAAAGAGCAAAAAGCATAAAATCGAAATAACACCTGTGGAAAAAAAAAGAAAAGGCAAATATCATAAATCAATATAGTGTTTTACATGTGGGAGGAAACCGAAAAATAAAATAAAAAACTGACTTATGACTAGCGTAATTAAATTTTAAAGCTCTTATTTCACTATAAAGTTGAAAAAAAGAAAAGCCGTAACTAAATTGCACTTTTAAAATGATAATAAAAAAAATATCAAATTGGGAACCACATTTGATGTGATTTATTGATATGATATGATTTATTGAAGTAATGTGTAGTTGTATACCATAATTAGAGGACAAAATAACCATCGAAATGCATACGATAATTTGAGACTTATTTCGTAAAAGAAAATGCATAAATAAGAGTAAAATATGCAAATGTATTTATGATAAAAGCAGTAAATTTGTTAAGCGCGCATAGTATTCGCGATAATTTAAAGCATTTTGGGGTAAAAACGGATATTGAACACCTGAACGTGCTTAAGCGGTGGCAAACCGCGCACAAGTCGATATTGGCGATTAATATAAGGGTGAATTGGGCAATAGTTCTCCTAGTGCACCATTATCTATGCAAATTTTACAGCACCGCTGTTTCGACAGGGCTTTTAACGTTACCGTTGCCGCCCGCCCGCCTCCGCCCGAAATAATAGAGATATTTTACACAGCTAAATTAAGCTGCTTTTTACAGCGTTGCGTTTTATATTACATCGTTTTTTCATTTATAGAGATATTAGTTTTTTTTTACAATTTAATCGGTTTATTAGCTGAATTAAATTTTTAAATTTATTTTTAATAGGTTTTTAAAACTTATGTCATCTTAATTTATATAGAGGGCGTTTTTACAAAGTTGGAACTTCGGATGAAAATATTGGTCATTTTTTATAGAATAAACTCAAAAAAGTTTAATTTTACCGGCAGTAATATTGTCTTTTTCCGATTTTTTCAAAATCTAAAACTAAAACTGAGTAACGAAACTTTTTTATTTCACAAAAAAAAATAAAGAGTTAGGACTGAAGGCATTCAAAGTTCACAACAGTTTTCCCTATATTATCATGCGAATAATAAATCTATTTGTTCTGCTCAAAATAAAACCGCCGTTTTGAATTATTAGGAAAAGAAAAGAAAAACATTTGTTTCTCTTTAGAAGTTATCAGTGTACATATATAGTGCGTACAAAAACAGTCCAAATGATTACGTTACTTTATCATTATGCAAACTTCTAGTTGGCTCATAAATAAATAATATCCTCTGTGCTTTTAGTTTCGGTGTCAGTGCATTTAGATTCGACTTCGACGATGCTCAAAGTTGAGCTGTGCTTTAATAAATAATGTTGGCCAACCGATAAACATCCATATTCATAAAACCGCTCTCATTGTCTTTTCTTTCGGCGAAAAGTGCAGCGGCAACTGCAGCAGCATACTGCCTAGCCCCAACTCTCCCATAAATTGCTTATTTTAATAACTACTCGAGCTCGATCACTCAATTACCCTTTCATTCCGCCATTAAAAGCATTATTTTCGCAATGGAGGATAAATAAACAAAACAACAACAAATAACGAAAGAAGAGCGGGAACGGAATTGATTGCCTGTCTAAATGCAGAAAATCCTCGGGAGAGCAAAGAACCGAAACGGTTTTATCGAAATGTTCAATACAATGGTATTGTTGGGAGAAGGAGAGCTGCTGCTATACTACTCGCAGAAAAGTGCTGTTATTTAGTGTTTCGAATTGTGTAATGGCTGTGTAGGCTAATAAAATACCGAATCTCTGGATCTGCGCGTTTCCAGGCGACAAATCGAATCAAGTCATATAAATCAGGACGCAGCATTTTTGCGCCTTGCACCTCTGAATTCGCAAATTAAATGTGTTCGAATAAATCCAAACAAATTGGCTCTATCTGGTTTCATCTATTAATTGCAAAATCTGCTTTTCAAAGGAGTTGACAGTGATATTGTTTGTTTTGCAAATGCTAAGCGACAAAAGGCTTTTGAAAACTGCATTCGCAAATTTGGACCAAATAATAGAAAGCTCTAAAGTGACACAATAATTATCAATTTAATTAAATCATTATTATTGTTTGAATAATTTACTAAATTGCAAAATGCGGAATGTAAAATGTTTACTTAGCTTTAGGGTTGCTGCGATCATCAGATATGATGCTTAATTACATTCGAATTTATTGCATTTCCAATTAAAAGCGTTTTCAGCGATTACTTTTAGTTGCCAGGATGAGTTTAAGTGTTTTGCAATTTATTTCTCGTATACACAGTTATTGCTTTCAATTTATGCGAACATGGTTTTAAGCTTTTTATGCAAAGGGTAATGGTATTTTCATTAACGATTTTTTTAAAGTTCCATAAATAATTATTTTTTCAGTTTTGTTATATTACAGTTACCAACATTCAGTTTTATTTTATGCAAAATTTAGGTGGAAATTTAACCCTAGATTCAAATTCAATTTAAGTCATGTTTCGTTATTTTCACAGTTACAATCTTTATTAGATTATTGATAATTAAAAACTGAAATTTTGGTATTCAAAAGTGAAATATTGGCATTCAAATAACTAAATGTAAATTTTAAAGCAACTTTTCTTGTGCAATAAGTTGAGAAATTCCGAAATGGAATCTTCGGAACGAAGATTTAAGTTCCATTTACTATTATTCTACGAATATCCGCTTTTTAAAGCTTTCGACTCTTTCGACATAGTCGTAATCACTGAAAACGTTCTTCACACTTTACTGCCCTTTATATTTGGCTCAATAAAATCAGCATTAACATTAAATTTACTTCATAAATTTTTACTTTTTAAGAAGTGAGTATTCTTCTTGGGAAGGGATATAAAATAAAAGTTATAAGTGGATAGACAGTACTAAACGAAAAGTTTATATCGTTTAAAAATTTAAGCTTCTTATAAATAGAATGTTTTGATTTAATCGATGATTGTAGTTCTAAAAAACACTCATTAATTTTATATTTACATTTTTAAAATTGGTTTACAATTTGCTTTTGGTGTATAAAAAGTATAAAAATATAATTATAATTTATATATTTTTTTAATATGCCGGGATGATCAGAGGCAACTCTGCCATTTTTGTAATGTTTGAAGTTTGAATACAGTACCAATGTTTAATTCTTCATTTTGGTAGATTGTAAAAATATAATTTTCCAATGTTCACTTGGGCCAGATTAATTAATATTGTGATTATTTTGGTAATCATACGATAGTATGATATCACAAGGAAGCCTGATGTGCAATGGCCTCATTATATTCACAATTTGTATAAGTTTTCGTATAACAAAAAAAAGTTAAAATTTTGTTGACCAATGTTATCAAAAAAATCAGTGGAGGTTAAAAATAGGAAATATCCAATAAAAATCAAAAGTACGCCATTATCAGATAATTCGAAAGTAATAATAATTAGTAATGGTTAATAAATTATACTCTACAATAAGTAGAGTTATAAATTATAAGTTCTAA
Source organism: Holobus sp. GC000080 (assembly GCA_030556065.1). Taxonomy (NCBI): domain Eukaryota; kingdom Metazoa; phylum Arthropoda; class Insecta; order Coleoptera; family Staphylinidae; genus Holobus; species Holobus sp. GC000080. Next base: position 7,147 of record JASKGO010003516.1, on the reverse strand, counting down.
AACTCAGCAATGAAATTCAATTGCAAGTGCGACCCGTTATAAGAAAGAATGTTAATAAGATCTAATATTTACTGTTGTAATTTAGATGAATGTAGAATATTACTATTTGAGACTTGAACTAAAGTTAATTTTAGTCCAATTAGCAATGCTCGAAACTAATGTTTTATTACTCGTATTCGTATTATAAATTAGAAAATCGATACAATTTTCATCTAAAGTCTAAACATTATTCCTCCTAACCGAAAAAAAGATAAGAATTGTTTAAAATGTAAAACCTTTCGTCCATTTATCCGACGAAAGGCTTTTTATGCTATACACTTTAACCCAAAGGCGTAGGAAATCTTTCTTTTAAAACTCAAATCATTCGCGTATCTATCTCCTCGAGAGTATGGTCTTTTGCTAGAGATATTCTCAGATTACTATAATAACACAGAGATAGAGGGAGCCGAAGAGCAAAGCCCCTTTCTTCGGCAACGCCAACGGATTTCGCTTCTGTGCTCCAATTTTCGACACCGTAGTTTTGCCAACTTTAAACTGCTTTTTGTTTTATACGTCGTATTATTCCTCATTTAACGAAGCCCCTAAATACACCGAACGGAACGGCAGCATATACAAGAGTGGCTTGTTTGCGTTGCGTCGCCGTTGGGGAGTTCATTTCGAAATGGGAACTTTGCAAGCTGAAGCGCGCCGCGCCGTTTCGTGACGAAAGATACTAAATAATCCGGCGAGCAAATAAAGAAAGAAAAACGAAGCCCAAACGAGACGTGTACACATTATATTGTACGTCTACGTAGAGAAGCATATTACTGGTACACAAAAAATAAATGGAAAAAACAAAAAGGATTAATTTGCGATAACATCTCGCCGCTTTTCCCTGTTTACATCCGGCGCTTTGTTGCGGTATTATTGAAGTGATGCCAAAGAAATGAACGCTCATCGATTGGCATCCGAGCGGCTACGAAACAGAAGCAGTCACGAACAAAAAACAATTCATCATATTTTTCTGCTCCTCTTCGGCCCGTCATGTTCCATTGTTTGTTCAATGGTATTAAATGCGTAATGAAATAAGCATCCTTTTTTGCTTCTTTTTTTTTTCTGCTGCTACGGTATGCTTTGTTTTCTTTTGTAATTAGTTCGCAATTTTGATGATCTTTAATTTATGATGAAATTTGTTTTGTTTTTTATTCCATTTAACTATACCTTTCATTATAATTTTTTGTTATAAAATTTTAAGCAGATTTTTAAATTGAAATATGAAGATAAATTGATAATTAAAAAAAAAAAATATATATAATTTTAAATTAGTTGTCATATCTTTAAATAAAAATGTAACAATTTATCGTATGTTGCCAGGAGAAGTAATTTATGAAGAGACGATGCATTACAGGAATTTCGAAGTTGTACGAAGTGGTTTTTGCAGTTCCTTTAGCAATTTTGTGTGTTAAAAGTGCACTCCGGGTAAAATATAGATCCCATTGGGATGATAGTTACACATACATGTGGATGCGTACATAACCGAAATCCCCTGTTCCGGGATCGATTCAATAAATCATAGAAAATGTCGGTTGCGCACTTTGCAATAAAATAACAATACTTAATTTATTTTTTAGACATGCATACTCAAAACAGAACAAGTAATTTAAATTTTGATTAGAAATTTTATTTATGGAATGCAAATTACTAAAATTTTCATTTTTGTTAACATTGCCAAGTTTTAATTGGCTTAAGAATTGATTATTTATAAAGTTATAGAAACAGAGGAAACTGAAATACCAATGTGAACGAAAAAGATTTCTTTCTGAATAGCCTTTGTGACCATTGTAAATTATTGCAAATTTTTTCCCCGCAGGGCACAAGAGAGCGATATTTTTATCATCCTTAATAACGACGATGGTCTTCATAGTTTACCACCAGTCACTCTCTCTCTCTCCTTTCGTTTTGAACAAAAGTATACGAGTGTTTTATTCATGGCTCTTTCATCGTTATGGCAATTCTTTACTTATTCATACATATAAGTATAAGTATAAGCACAATACAAAAATATACCTTCAACCCTTATTCCGTATCTGTATGTATAAGTATACATTTGGCCGCCCCATTCTTGGCGCTTTTCTCTCCGCGCACATTTATCCTGTTTATTTTCCTTGTTGTCTCTTTCGCTTTATTTTATCTGTCTTTTTTTCTGCGGCGACATATAAATAAATGTAAACTAAGCGTCCAGAGATTTTTTCCGCGAAATTAAACAGATCCCTAGCCATCGTTTTGCTTTGTCCTTCGATGCCTTATATTGCCCATTTCGGCTACTTTCCTGCCATCTTCTATTTGCTTTGTCTACTCGAAATTGTTTCTTTTGTTTGATGTTGCGTGTATTTTGTGTTAGAAATGAACTATTTCGGGGGTAAATTGATTTTTTTTTACTATAAAAGTTTTATTTTAACATATACAGTATTCATTTAAAACACATTTTACACGAGAATACCAGGTGGTATTTGGTATATTATACATAAGACATTTCCAATTAGACTGGATAGTATCATTTTTACATCACTTCCGGTTTCTTGAATTCTGGAACTGGCCGCAATTTTTGACCTGTAAATGGTAACACTGCATGTTTTAAATTTTTATTTGAAATTTTCACCCACAATGAATTAATGCAACATACTATAAAAGTTGGGGTGGTCCAATAAGGTTGCCATTTGGAAAAATGGAACTTTTGACCAAAAAACCATTTTGTCAAAATTCTTTTTTTTTTAATATAACTTACAAAATATTAAACTTATGGCGCATTTAAAACTTATTAACTTAACTGTACTTCATTACTTAGTAATTTAAGCCCTTTCACAGTCATCTCTATTGATTTTTAAAAATCGATTTTTTGCAACTGAAGATATAAAAACAATGTTTTTCAAACCCAGAATAGTTTCTAGAAGGCAAACACTGAAAAAAAATGCTGGGTTGCAATTAAAAAATCCAAAGTTTGGGTTATTTCCGGTGAAACCGGAATTTATGTAAAAATGATTTGAATCCAGAGCATTTGGAAATATTGTCTTATGTATTTATACCAAATTTGGTAACAATCGGTTCAAAAATATAGAAATGGTAGGGGTGGTAGTAAAATTTGTGTCACCCGGTATATGCCCGTCGCCTTCACATATGCAATTTTAATGAGGTTTTTTTTTTCAGAAAATTTTGGTTTTATTTTATTATTTGTTTCATATTTGCTTATTTAGGAATTACATAAATATTGAAACTCTTCAATCTTTTATAATAATTTGCAATTCAACGGTTTTTCTATGAATTTCTGCAATTTAACTGTTTTGTTAATAAAAAAAACCTGCGTTTATAAATATTTAACTATTTGTTAACTCTTAATTCTATTCTATTAATTCTAATATGTAGTATTTTAATAATACTACGAGTTGATGCATGTGACAATCATTTCCAGGAAATTACGTCGATCTCTTCGCTACAGATTTTCACGTTTATTATATTCTTCGGCGTAATTTCGTGCATTTCGGTGACTCTCAAATAAGCACAAACAGTTCTTATTTTGCTCGGTCGAGTCGAAACGAACGTGTCCTGTATCCACCCTTTTAGTCCTTTAATGCAAAGCAACAAACTCTCGGCCGGAGAGCGGAAATGAAGCGGCGTTTTATTTTGCAACTTTTTGCTTGTTTTTTCTTTTAGCGTGCGCGCGTCCGCTCGCCGTTTCGCACATAAAGGCCCACACGAAATTTCTAATTAAAACTGGGGCGACACTTTAAATTGCGTTTTTATGTTTCGCGAATAGCGAATATCTCTTCACACTTTCGCCATTGTTTATCATCATTACAACCAACCACTGCAGAGCGGCGAAACTAAAAACGCGCACAACTAAATTCCACTTTTCTGCACATGCTGCTTTTGCTGCTCCATGCCCGACACGTATAGCGCGGCTCACACCAAACGGGAAATATTTTATATTATATTTACCAAAATGCGGAATATAAAGTGTATATGCATGAGAAATTTTATGCGCTAAATTCTACGAGCGCCGTTACAAACTTATTTTAAATTTAGCTGCCATCATTTTTGGTGCTTTATTCCATAAAAGTCTTGCTTGGATTATTTTTTTTTCCTATTCATTATATAGACAACATTATTTTTAGCAGTAAAACATTTAATTGTCAATTTTGTGTGAATATATAAAATTTTTGAGCAATTCGACTATTTCCATAGTAAACGCAAATACTTTTAATTTTGTTTTTTGGGGCGGTTTTTTGATGAGTTAGCTAACTCGTTAGGAGAGCTATCCGGCAATGTGTAATATGTCCTTGGAGCTTTTGAATGCCTTTCCGGTAAAAAGCGCTTTGAAAGCTGTTCATTTAGTGGAGAGTACGTCTACTTTACTGATGGTCTGCACTTGTTATGCCGACGTCTATATTTAATATTGAGAAAAACTTTTTAATGACAATAGTAGTACTGATACCCTATTATTTATATTTTATTTCTTCTTTAATTTTAGATTTTGTAAGCTTTCAATCTTCTAATAATGCATTATCTATTTTTTTTTAATTACAGGAATAGGAAGAGTAAATTTTTTAGAATAACTGAAAAAGAGAGAGTGAATTCTGTTTTTTCAAGTTTTCTTAAAATAACTCCAAAAGTGTTCACCAAAGAATTACCAAACATAACTTTTCTAAATGGTCTTCTCACTATGAATAATAATATAGAAAAATAAATGGGTGGTTCTATTTGAAACATGAAGTTATAAATGTTTAACATAAAATAAGCAAACACATCTCAGTAATTATTATTTAAAATATTGGTTTAATTATTTTTGAAAATAAAGATTTCATATTTTTTAACAGCGAAAAGATGGAAAAAAGTGGACCTAATATAAAAACCCTTTTTTTAAATCGTCTTCATTTAAATAGCGAACAAACTAAATATGAAAAGAGTCAACTTTGCCGATGGAGTGCACTTGTTGTGCTAACTTCAATATTTACTATTGAGGAAAAATTTTTAATGATAAAGTTAAGATAAAGTATCATTAACATTTAATTTCTTCTTTAATTTAAAATTTTAACGGACATATGTACCTTTTAATAAAGCATTATCTATTTATTTTTTTGGAATAATAGAAAATGAAAGGGCAAATTCAGTTTTCTCTATTATTAAATAAAAAAGATTTTGTGCTTTAGAAAGTACATAAAAAGTGACCCATTTCAGATTAACTCAAATCGAACACGACTGATTGCACATTGAATTTACTTCAAAAAATAAAAACCCGAAGCAGACTCTTTTCGCCTCGTTTCAAAACGTGCTCGAAACATCTTTCATACGTGAAAATAGATTCATTCACTTGTTAAATAAGTAAATATTTCAAATAAAATTACAAATTGGATAAATGAATTGCAGCGTCAGATGGATAGTAAAACAATGAAGATAAATGCAGCTTTATATTCATTTCATAAAAAAAAAGCAATGAAATCAGCAAAAGTTACCAATGAATTTTTAAATTTCATGGGCTTTCATATTAATCCTATTTATTAAACGACAAACGAAGAGGAAATAAAATATCGTGAAAATTGAATTTAAAATTATCCTATTCAGTACAGTAGAAAAAAAAACGAAAACGTTGAGTTTGTATTGACAGGTAGAGCTAAAGTGTTTGACAAATAAAGCACCGATGGCACCGATTAATTCGAAATCGGCCGGCCGGTGTTTTGAGCATATAACATATACATAAAGCGATGGAAACACTCGATATTTAATTGGAAACGCTCTTGTACGGACACCATTCCTCACTTGACATCCTGTCCCGATGCTGATGGGCGACGACTTGAAGTACTTATCACTTATCACTTGGCGTTGGCGTACACCGCCGCACCAATCTGTCCGCAACATACGAACATATTTGCGGCACACGTCTTTATCCCCATCTACCATAACTATCTCTACGTTTACAAATACATCCCTCTGTGCATGTGTATAGGTGTGTATAAATTGTGTATCCTCTGATTCGGACTCTATATGAATTATGACGCTTTCCATGGATGTTGTATGACTCTATGTACCTATCTATGTACTATATGTAGTATACTATGTGTGTGTCCCATCGGCGTTATGCCATCGGTCTTCAATGCGCCTGATTTATCATTGACATTTCTCTTCCATAGTGCATTGCCCACTATAACTAATAATATCGGCGAAACAACGAAACACGCGATCATCATCATCAATATTATTGTTGGTACGACAATGCTGCCGCTAATTCCGCCCTCTCCCTCACTCTTTCTGTCTGTGCTTGGTCGTACGTACGTTACGCGAATGATTTATGTTTAGAAAAATTTATTATCAATATATTGCCGGCGATCATTTTTAATGTGTATACGTGTCACATCCAGAAATGCCGGCCATTCAATTGCACACACACCGCAGAAACAATGCCACCGTTGGCGAAAGTAATTAAAAACTGCTACACAATAATAATGGCGGGTTTGTCCCGCTGCAAAAATTTTGATGCCGAGTATAAATCTTTCATAGCATCAGACAGACGTATGAAAGGATACTAAAATGATGATTTTTTTTTCTACGATTTTTTAGGTCATGTTTCAAATTTTAGTTTTTACGATTCTTTTTGTTGTGCTAAAAAATACCCAAAGATAGTATTTTTCTTCTTCTCTGGAATTCAGATTTTGCTCATGAAATGCATGTCTCTAATAATGGATTTTTGGTCCATTATTTCATAAACTGTACCTAATTAGTGAAAAAAGTAGCTTCACAAATGTATGAAATTTTATTTTATTTTAAAGTATAAAATACCGGGTGACACAAATTTTACTACCTTGGACGGGATAGTTTTCATTTATATATCACTTCCGGTTTTACTAGAAATGGTGCCGACTTTCGATTTTTAAATGGCAACGGAACATTTTTATTTGTGATTTTTACCCACAATGAATTATTACAACATGCAATGGTATCAGAAATAGTATATTACAACCCAAGGCCAGAAAGTTGGATTTCCTGGCGGGTGTGAGATGGTGGCCGAGGCCATCATCTCACACACGCTAGGACATCCAAAACTTTCTGGCCGTGGGTAGTATACTATTTTTCTTGATCTCGCGCCGAAAGTACGGGCTTTATGGCCGCATACAGTTAG
>JASKGO010003513.1:0-43880 GCA_030556065.1 Holobus sp. GC000080 | reverse complement strand
AGAGAGAGTATAGAGAGAACCGGCGGAGTCTTCTGGATTTATGGCGAGCACTACATCACAAATTTAATACTGAGAGAGGAACTGTAAAAAGCACACGCAATTTTATCCACGGCAATGGAATAAAAAAAATTCACGCGAAATTATTTCACTTGCATTCTTCGATTAATTCATTAATAATTTCTTTAACAATTTTTTCTATTAAAATAAATAAGTTTATAAATATGGGTTATGTTTTACTGTATAAAAATCTAACAAACTGAACAAGTCATTTCATTACAGAAATGTAGAGATAAATGAAAATTTACTTTTTGCAATTGTATTCATTTTTTATCTAGATAAATCATCACAAGTTTAGATAATGAAAATATTTTATTTATTTAAAAAATAATGTACCGTTTTACAAGGTTAAAATAATGTCGTGTAAAACAAAAATCTAGTTTATTAAAAATGAAAAATTAATTGTAATTATAATTAAATACAAAGTGATCAATTTCGTGGAAATAATATTTACCATTGATATTTTATTTAAAATATAAATAATAAAATAAAGCAACATCTTTTTATAAATTATTCGAAAAAAATATTTTAATACACTTCAAAAAAGCATTTTTATAACAAAAATCAATTTTATTAACAAAAAAATATCAAAAAATAAATTAAGTCAAAATCCGAGATGATTCAATTCTTTGAAATATTTAACTTTGGTAAAATTTTAAACAAATAATAATATAAAACACCATCTTATAATAAATTATGTAAAAAAAAAAACTTTTAATTCACTTCAGAAAGTTATAATATTTTTGTAATTTATTAAATATTTAAAACCAAAACCAAATATTCATAGAAAAAAACAACATTTAAAGCTTTTAAAGCTTTTTGAAACATCGCTCATTTTATAATATCAAAAGTAACTCATTAACTATTTTTTTTGTTTTACGAGTAGTTTCAAAAGACGAGATTTTTAGAATTTAAGTACTACTAAATATTTAAAGCAAAAAAATCTTTTCGATAAGAGCAATATTTAAAAAATCGCTAAGGTCACATTTTCTTATTAAATGTAATGCAGTTTTGCATTATACATATTATTATGCTATATCCTTCGCTTTGCTTTTTAAAAACCTTCAATACCTTAGAAAAAACATATTACCAAATTATTTTTGAAAATCACAAATTCAAAAGAAACCATATACAAGTAGGACCAGCACAAAAAATAATTATTTTAATATTTTAAGAAAATTTCTGCTATTATAAATCGAGCGAATTTTTAAAAGCTCATAAAATAAATAATATTCATTCCGTTATACTTTTATTATTCACCTTTTGTACTAAATATTTAATAAATTATAAAAACTACCTACTTTTGCTTGAAGCATATTAAAAGACCTTTTAAAATAAACTATAAAAAGACCGGTGTTAAAATTTAAAATAACAATGACAAATATTTTTTCTAAGAAATAGTTTGCTCTGAACATTTGAATATAAATTTCTTGGTTGCTAAATAAAGAAATGAAAAGAGTGAACCACATTTAGTTATTGCCCTGTATAACTAGAACATTAATATAACAAATTATTAAAAAAAAAAGACAAAACATATTAAAAATTTTAATAAAATATTAAAAATAAAATAAAATAAATAATAAAATAAAATGAAAAGACCTAATGATTTCAATTGTCGATATGTTTACAGTGATCTATCGGGGATGCAATGGCACGCATGAAGAATTGCACCTCATCCGCACGAGCAAGCAGTGAGTAAACGAAAGCAATAAATCAGGAGAATTAATCAGGGGCACGGAGTTTGTAAATTTGCCAGCTACTCTCATGTATTCTGCTGCACCTACAGTACAATAAGGACATAAATTCCCTATACTAACATCCATTTCTTACTCGACTCGTACGTACGTAGTACATACGATAAGTACATTTGCTTAGAAACAACAATTTTACAATTCGATAAACAATTGGCAAAAATACTCGGTGAGCTTCCAGAAGCAAACAGAAGGGAAAATTATAATGGGCCTGGTGACAAAATCCCATTCGTTGTTTATTCTTATACACATATAAATGTACAATGTACAATATATAAGTAACAAAGGGCTCAAAGCCAATATAGATTTCGGTAAATTGGTGTAATGAATTCCTGGCGTTTTGCCTAAACAAATACATTTAGACAGATTACTAAACTGCTAGCTGCTAGCTTATATTGTACACAAACCCCAAATTAAATTTCGGGGGGTCGTTGTGTCGCTTGCGAAAAACTTTCTAATCGAGCCAATTTAAACTTTCGCAAAATTCCAATAAAATAAATATGTACATTTCGCTCGAATGGCTCGCAGCTAATTTTTCCGCCCCTTTTCCAACCGTTTTCACTATTCCACAAATACCATACCGGATGTTGAATTATAAAACTGAATAGATCAAAAACAAATTCTGTTTTTAATTGGAGATTATTATTAATTTTAATCTAAATAAATTAATATTTAGAATTAATCGACAAAAAAGTTTTCTGAAAAAAATTATTAATTTATAAGATTATTCAAATAAAATTTGTAATTTCTGTGGTGATTTTTCTTGAAATATTTTAAAGTTTTCAGGAACTCGTTAAAACTCCGTAAATTTTTATTTTTTATCACTACACAATATGTAGGTAATGTAAAAAGCTAAGCGTTATTTTTAAAAGGACGATTTTATCTGGTGACTAGAATTGATTGGCAATTAGTCAGAAATAATCGCCGAATTTTTTAGGCCTTCACTCATGTTCTGGACTTTAGCTCCTGCGCTCTATACATAATTGACTTAATTTGCAATTTTAGCAGGGGCTATTAATATAATAAATCGAGAGAGTGGTTATTTATGTGAACCGGACAGAAATGATTTGTTGAAAATTTCGCTCGTTTTTGCATTAAAATTTCCAGTCGAAAAAAGTGCTCTTATTAAAAAACTCTTTTGCATATCTTTTTTTTTCAAATCACCTATTTCAAATGTTCAAAAAAATATATCAAATTTATTTTAAAATTCTTATAAAAAAAATTGGAAAAGAAATAGTGAAAAAAGCTATAACTGAATAAAGAGCAGGATTTATTAGAAAAGCAAAAGAAAAAGATTATTGATTTTAATTAGGTTAAAAACCCGTTCATATTTACCAGTGTGGTGAGAAGGCAAAATGTACAGCAGACTATCAATATGAATTTCCTAATCTACAATAAACCCATATTAAGGGGTCTTAATATTGATTAGTACATTATTCTTCGGCAATTTTGAGACGTGCCCAGGATGCCAACTCACACGATTCGATACAATCAAGGCCTTCGAAATTACTTGCTCCAGTTATTACCTTATAAATTTCCGCCACATAAATACATATACATACACATACAGACATCATCGTATAGAGGTACACAAACACGACGATGTGGACAGAGGGACGAGTGTTAAATTTAATTTGCCTGATAATTCCCCTCATCGAATTTTACAATTCATTTTCACCCTGTAAGTAATTAATCCCTTTATTCCCATAAGCCGGAATCCACTTTGATATAGGTTCAACACAAAAACGATGTTTTGTTTTCATTGCGAATAGAATAGAAAACGCAAAAATAGCAAATGCATTTTTTGCGACGGCCTTAATGCTTTGTAATTCAAATTAAAAACAAAAAAGAAAATTACAATAAAACACTGTAATTTACTATTAAACCAAACTATAAAAAAAAGAACAAACAAAAAACGTAAAATTAATTAAAAATTGATTTATTGCTTTTAATTTATACAGAAGCAGAAGGGTATCCGTGTTGAGGAAAAAAAGCCGCAGCAGCTCATAAAAAACGCGAATAAATATTTAAAAAGCGATCCGCCAATTTTCGGCTATGTGCTTATAGTATGCGAAACACAGTGCAAACCACAGCCATCAGCAAATTACAACAGAAACACATCCATGCACACACAGAGGGCACACATAGGAAATTCTTTAAAGGCCTGCGTACGCGTCGGAGGGTAAGCGCGGGCGGCGTCGAGGGTAACTTTTCTTTGCAAGAGAGTCGAGTCACAAAGTGCGAGAACACGAATTTAGCTCACCCTAATTACTTATTCATTTTCCAACTAGCAGCAGCAACGGCTACAGCAAGCAAGCCGTTGTTATTAAAACGTTCGTCTCGTTATTTATGCATATTATAATAAGTCTTTGTTAGAGGCGACGCCGACGAAGAAAGTTCCATTAAAACTAAATAATTACATAATTTTGTCATTCTCCATATACCTTTTCGTTAATAACATCGACGACCTATTAGTGTACTCGTACTCTATATGTTGTTTGTATAGACTTGCCGAGCGATTTTCTGTACTCGATGTATGTATACAGATATGCATTAAGCATGAGTGTATTGTATAAACCATAAGGCGATATTGGAAAATTTCATACTATAAAGTTTAGCGCGTGAAAGAGAATCGGCCAATTTCCGCCTCGTTTATTATGCATTAATTTATTGCATTCAGAAATTCGTGCGAAAATAAATTTCCGCCTAATGAGTTGTATGTTGTATAGTATACGCTTGGCGCTTATTTCGTGACCCAATTACCCAAAACACCGTGCGAAATGTACGAAAAAACACACGCTGTATTTTTAGAAAGGAATGCTAATTAAATTTATAAATAAATCCCGAATGATAATTATTGCCGCTGCGTTTTTGGAAGCTTTCGCACGCGCGCACCTGAAACACAATTACCGTTTAAGCTCGCAGCCCGTTGGAGAAAAAAAAAATGTTATTAATTGCTGCTGATGTTATTTTGCTGTTTGCATTAAACTAGTCTGTCAATGAAAAATTACACTTTTTAAATCGAACAACAAATGTTTTAAATGCTTTGGGAAATTATTTAGCATTATTTTTGCAAATGTAATAATTAAAAACGCCATTTTTATTAATAGAAAACAACAGTTGATTAATTACTAAAACAAGTAATAAATGTTTCGAATATTTTATGGCCTAATTAAAATGCTGCATGTAGCAGTAGTGATTATTTTTAGATGAGGCTTATGGAAAGCATCAATAGATTGCAACTATTATTAGCATTTGCACCTGACACAACAATTTTGAATTATATCACTAATTGTTCGCACTTGATTAAAATCAAAAATTGCTTGTTTTATTACAGTTGTAAAAAAAATACTAGCGCAGAAAATAAAAACTGTGATTGGCTTTAATTTGCAGCATTAATAATCAAATTTTAACATCAAAACCGATTGAAAAATTTATAATAAAAACTTGCGTATTAAAAAGTAAATTACGTAATAAATGTTTTATCTATCTAAAATCTGTACGTTTTAATATTGCTGAATTGAATAACTGAACTGAAAATAAATTTAAAACGCTTTAAAATCGAAATAAAACATTGTTAACAAAAGAATTTCAATCGTTAATAATTTGATCCCGAAATGAACCCCGGTAACACAAATCCAAATCCATTAATGCCTGAGTGGAATGCTAATTAACATAAAAAATAATTTATTTACAAATAATGCCAACAACTAGGGAATGTTTTAGTATTTAGTGCAAACATTTGCACCCTGTGTATACAAAGCAAACAATATCGCATTGCAAAAGCATTCCAGCAGCAGCATCAGCAGCAGCAGAGGCTTAATATATGTCTAAACAAATCCTTTGATTCGCTTTTGTCAAGATCCTTCAATGTCGTAAACAGAAATTATGCAAAGAAGCTTAGGGGGCGACTAATAGGGTTAAACTACACACGTAGCCCCCGTACACGTGAACAGAAACTTGCAAGATGTAACTCCAGCAGGATTATAATGGAATCATGCACTTTTCCGTTCGTGACCGCTTTCAGGGAGGAAATAATGCCAGCTGATGTCACAGAAAAATATTTTCCTGACATTTATTATAAATACCTGCTGGCACAAGGCACACATGCAACAATTCGATAAATCGATAGCACACTCTTTTAATTTTCTCTCCCTTAATGAATTTCCGCAATTGCTTTCGCCACTCACCAGAAAATAAAGCCAGTTAATAAATTTAGCCCATTTGCATGGGAAACGCATAAACATCGAGCGGTCTTTCGCCGTTTTTTTTTTTAATTTGCGCTCGCTTTATAGTAGGCGAGGAAAATCGGAAAAACAAGGAATAAACCTAACCTCACATTGATGGAAACTCGAAAATGTAGAACGATTGAAACGGTTTTTGGACGATGGAGAGAATAAAAAAACAAAGCAACACTTACCTTGACTGCGGTGTTTTTCGCGGTGTGTAGCGAGCCGGTGTGCGAGGGGCAATTTCCAGGGGCCACTTTTTTCCCCCAGAACGTTGCTGCCCCAGTGACTCTCGCACGTATCCTAATTACTCGCAAGGACGACGCAGCTCGCGAAGGACGCGCAAAGGACCATGGTCGTTCCTTCAGCTGGTGGCTCTCTGCGTTTCCTCTTCGTGTTCCGCGCCTCTAGCCTGTCGCTCTGCACGGACCACGGTTGCACACACCGAAAGTGTTTGACGGGATTCGTTTCGTGTGCTGAGAGAGAGACGCAACAACACACAGACACTCGCCGAGAGAGTAGTCCACTGTCAAACGGGATCCATGACAGTTCGATCTGCACGCACACCCACACACGCAGGACACGACGACGGCTGCAGGATCAGGAGCGCCGCACACACAAGTACGCGATATGGGTTAGTGGATGCGCGTGCTCTATGTTCGGCTGCGCAGAACTAAGTTCACGGGCCCGGGAAACGTGCGACTCATTCAATTTCCATCAGGACGCCGCCGCCGGTCAGCGGAGGATGTGCGTTCTTTGTTGGAAAACCAAGGAACGCTCGCTTACTGCTGCTGCGGCCACTAGGTGAAGGATAATGCTTTCACTATACAGGCGTTTGCAGCAGCCTTTTGTTTGTTTGTTTGTTTGTTGCCATTTTGCAACTACTAACTTGATTTTTAATACTTTGTTTATGCTAATAAAATAATAATTAACTTTGTTCTCTGGTTCGTTTATTATAATTTACAAATAAAACAAATGTACAAATTTTGCTTTTATTTCAAATTTTCACTTTTTATTTTTAACAAAAAAAATACAATGCTAACAAAAGGATAATACTTTTTCAAATGTATTTTTTTGTTTTTACTTTTTATTATCGTGTATTCTCTTGAGTAAAAAGAGAAAAGCGAGGGAATGAAAAGCGACGCACATAATGAGCAAAATCCACAGGTCCATGTCGAAGTGATTCTCTCTGAAGCTGTACTTGTCGAGGACCTGGTCACCGGTCCGTAAGCAAGGCAAGTCCTGATCCGCCCCCGTCGTCGTCTCGCAGCCTGCAAACAGCATGATTTCAGTGTGCAGTGTGTAGGTAGCATAGCGAGGAGGGTCGCTTAGCTAGCCGGACGAGGGGTCACGGCAAATGAGCAAATGGAAAAATCAGGAGAACATAACTCATCATCTCTTACTGATGTTATTTACTCCGCTCCACTGAATAATTGTGAGCGATTCCATTCCGTACATGAGCCAAGACAAATACTTGGTCCAGGAAATGTGCGCGCCCAGCGAGCTGGAAACCAATTGCGATTAATGAGATATTGCTTGCAAACGGCTATAAGTGGTTAATAACCTCAGGTTGATGAAGAAGCCTGAAGTGATCATGAGGACGTAATCGAACGGTACCAAACACAACATGGCGAAATTTACGCTTCCGAATGCATTCGAAAAAAATATTCCTGCAACGGTTTACAAAATTTTTACTTCTTTTTTTTTGCAACAAGAAAACTTATATCAAATTTTGAATATACAGAGGCCATCAAGCAATAATATATCAAGGGGAAAAAATTGGCACATCGGGTATTCTGGTGATATCATACTATGGTTACCATTAAACAAAAAAACATTTTTTCTCAAAAATCAAACAAGCAATTGAAAATTTGATAAATTATTTCGATGGTATTTTAAAATATCTATTAGGAACAATTATCTCTTTTTTTCCCATCTTAAATAGTTTCCTTGATATTAATTATAAAAATTAATTATATGCCAAACAATTTTCTTAGAATAAAAACAAATCAATTTTTTCAGGATAATTCGGGAACCCGGACACTTATCTGATTTTTGTAAACAGGTATCAGTTGGGCATAAAATTTATGTCCATTTAACTGAATCTCTATCTTTAAAACTGTAAAAGTTATAAGAACCCCTTATAGGGGTTCAAAAAATGGCCCTATAGGTATTAATCAGAAAAAAATTGTATGTGATTAGAACAAAACTACACATTTTTCTATAATGAAGGTGGAGCAACAAACAAAATAATTATTGCAAAGTTCATATGACAAAAACATTGTTTACCAGTGTTATTTGTTTTTGTTTTTTCTATCCAAAAATTATTTAGAAAAAGTAGTCAAAAAATCAGTATATTTTTTTCATTCGGATTTCAGCAATTTTAGCTCCCCTAAGTGAATTTCTTACCACAAGCACTCGAAACGTTCATCACCAGGATGGCTGTCAATGAGGTGTATAAGAAGCTAGACGCCTTGTTCCGTAATCCTGTCTGCCAATACATCATCATGACGAATAAGAATGGCTCTAAAATAATACCTGGAAGCTGCAACAAAAGCATATTACCAGCTCAGTTACTTTGGCAACCTTCATGCTATACAAACTATGAAAAATCCGATGCTCTGAGCTTTGAGCTTTTTTTTTATTCTCGCTCTACCATTCGCGCTTGTGTTTATTAAAATAAAAAAAAACGCAGCGAATATAGAGTCGTATGTGTATAAAAGGTGCGAGATGAAATGTACACAATGTATATCACTAAGCACACAAACAATGGGGCCGTTTCTTACAACAGCTTTTTTCCCTGTTTATTTAATAAAACAATTTATGTATGTAAATTTGCTCACCATTGCGATTACTTTGGCCGCGT
This sequence comes from Holobus sp. GC000080, assembly GCA_030556065.1. Classification (NCBI taxonomy): domain Eukaryota; kingdom Metazoa; phylum Arthropoda; class Insecta; order Coleoptera; family Staphylinidae; genus Holobus; species Holobus sp. GC000080. Next base: position 34,977 of record JASKGO010003513.1, on the reverse strand, counting down.
AAAACGTCGCCGGAGAATACATTCCGGCCTCGTACTCCCTGAGGAAGAGCGGGACGTTCGAAGGAAACTCGGCCAGGACCGAGTACATTGCCGGAAAAGTGTTTTCGCAAATGACGGTTACGAGAGCACCTTGCAGACTTTGTATTCCGTTTTGGGAGAGCGGCACTGTGCCCATGTAACAAAATCCCACCATGCAAGCGATCACCTGCACAATACATTTTTTTTTTTTTCATTTTATCCCTTTTTTAAGGGGGTTACTTTTTTAAGTCTTTTATAATTAAATGGATTTTGTTTTTATAACAGACAGATTTACAGCGTCATAAAACTACTTCCTCTGCCTCAAATTATGGTGTACATTTCTTTACAAATCTTTGATTAACGAAGAAAAATAAAGTTTGCGGGTTTTAATCATTCCATCGAGAAAAACCGTTTGTTAAAATTAGTTAAAAAGGGTAAAAACATAAAATCAAAATCTCCCCAGTTAAAAAGATATATTGGGGAGATAATTCAATAATTAATTTGGTGGGGTAGGAAGAGATGGAAAAACTAAGAATCATGTGACCAATAAAATTTAATTTTTCAGTTCTTACTGAAGCATAAAATAGGCAAAAAAACGGCCACGGTGTATTTAAAATTAACAAGGCAGCAACAAAATTAGTATTTTATATAAATCAAGAACTTGTAAAATAGTTATGTAATAAATATGAAATTTGGAACAAAATTACAAAAAATTATATATCAATTTTGAAAAGTTTCAATAAATTTATTGAAGTAACTTATATTTGTATGCTGTAATTTGGGACAACTTAAAATCAGAAATTTACACCATAATTTGGGACCGAGGAAGATTCAGACTTTAAAATTTTAAAACCTGATTGAATTAATGAATTTTCTTAAAAGTTTACATTACTGTTATAAAGTTTTGTAGAGTTTTTCTGTGTGAAATTTCATTCACAATTTTAAAGAGAACGAATTGAAATATCGATTTGATTTTTTCACTAATGTGTTTGTTCTATTATAAATTCTCCACGGCTTTTTTTAATTCGAAAAAAAAAATTGATTTTTTTATTTTGTAGAATAAAAGGACTGGCCCTTGGTTCCGATACCATTTTTATTTATAATTTAAGAAAACTATCAAAAATGCAAATAAAAACTCATAATTTTTAACTTAAATAGGGGTAGAATTTTTTTATTCTAAAATTGAATATGTTAAAAATATTTTCCCCTGTCAATAAAATAAAATGGAAGAATATCTTTTATATTTTTATTTTTTTGTATAACAACCATTTGATTTTTTTTATGTAGAAGATCATGGAACAAGACCTTAGGGATATTAAAGAAAAAAATCTAAAAGTTGCAAAAACGCATTCGCGATTCGTCATTAAAACACTTACAATTTTTTGTATAATTCGCAATAACTGGATTTCGGGGTTGCGTAGAACGTCGTAAAAATAGCGCTTCGTCAGCCAGGCCAACTTGGTCCACCAGAAGACTCCTTTGCTGGTTCGTTGGAAATTGTGTAAACGGAAAAAAGGGTATAAGTAATTTTTTTTGATTTTATAGCTTCGTGAACTATGCTTACAAATCGCTTGTGCGCGCAACGAAGTACTTTGAGCGCTGCAATGATAATAAAAAATATTTCAATTTCCAGGTCCGCTGATTTATGGACCAGTTTTATTACCTCTGCCTCCTCTCCAGAAATGTCGATTGGCGCCCGTCCCACGTGGAATTCATATTGCACCAGAACGTCGACTTCTTTTGCATAATCGCTCACCGAAAACTGATTGCATATCTTTTTCACAGTCCTCTTGCATTCCTCCTCCTGATGCCCAGCAATAATACCCAATGTTTTCACTAAGAAATCCGCTGGATTGTAATTAGCAGGACAAGGAAAGCCCATCCTGTTAATTAAAAAATTTGTTTTCAGTTATTTTTTAATTGAAATTTTCTTGTCGATTTTTTACTTGGAAAAAAATTCCATCGCATTGGTGGTTGACCCCATGAAGGCAATCTTTCCTTCAGCCAAAAGGATGATCTCGCTGAACATGGCGAATATTTGCGAGGACGGCTGATGGATGGTGCAAAGGACTGTTTTCCCTTTGCGGGCCATGTCGTTCATTATGGAAACTATTTTTTGGGCGGAAAATGAGTCCAAACCCGTTGTGGGTTCATCGCAAAACATTAGTTGAGGATCCGTAAGCAGCTACAGCAATTTCATTTTTTTGTTAAAAAGTTAATTTTCTTTTTCTTTTGCCTTTGTTTTCATACTCATACTTTTACACGATATTTATAAAACAATAACTTTTAATTAGATAAACACTACACGAATTTTTGCTAAATTTAATAAATATTATAATATTTTAACTTACTTCAGTTGCAAAAGCCAATCTTTTCTTTTCGCCGCCCGAGAGCGACTTATCGGATCCAAAGCCGCCAATTTTCGTGTGCAAACAATGCGTTAATCCTACCCTCTTAATAATTTCCAAAATTTTCGCTTCTCTTTCGGCTTTAGTGAGAGTTCTGCTCAATTTCAGCCGGGCCATAAATTGCATGTGCTCCCACACGGTTTGCGAAACCACAAAGAGATTCTCCTGGTGCATAAAGGCACTGATATACTTAACATCGGGACTAATCGATTTTCCATTAATTAAAATATCGCCTTCGACTGTGACGCCTTCTTTATCGAAAGATTTTAACGCTAATGCCGACATCAAAGTGCTTTTGCCGGCACCGCTTCCACCCATTATGGCCACCAAACTGCCGGGCTTAACAGCCCCAGACACTGAAACGGGACCAATTAACGAAATCGAATCTGCGCGAATTCAACAGCCACCTCCTGATATAATACTCTTCGTCTGAACTCCCTTTCGGACATAGACGGACAAGTCTTTCCAAACCAGCGTGACACCTTTATCGGACAAAGGCAGATCGCTTTCCATGAAAAGCTTCCGCTCCGGTGCCATCTGAAACAAGCCGATTATTCTTGTTTGTTGTATAATTAGCGCCCAATAAAAACACACAACCGAAACCATTTCCATCTGCAAAATCTCCATTTGGCTTTCCACCGAACTGCTGCTGGTCTCCTCTTCGATCATTTTCACTGTGATTTTAAAACAATTCAACTCTCAACTATTATCGCATGTACAGACAAACATATAACTGGTTTTATTTACAAACCGTTTCAACACATATACTGATAAACTTAACATAAACAGTCCTATATAGTTGGTTAATCGGTAAATGAGATTTTAGAAAGGTGAAATTTTAGACACCAAGAAACCTTTCCCTGCATGCGTAAAGTAATACAAGATTAGCAGCCTCGGCCGTTTGATTTTTCTTTGTGTTTGGAAAGGGTATAGGATTACTTGTTTAAGGTCCTTAGCAGTAAACACGCAAAGGCCAACGACCGGAAAAGCAATATGAGCATTACAAGCATCATTATGTTGGTGTAAAAATTTTCCAAAACGAAGTTGTAAATTTCCAGGACGACGGCTCCATTGGGAGGACACGCCGGACTTCCTTCCATGCATGTAATGTTTGATATATTGGACCACTGGTTGATCATCAAAGCTTCAAAGCCGTATCTAAACCACGAAAAGTATGATAGCCATTTTAAGTAAACTGGAATCGACCTAAAAACAAATTTTGATAACAATATGTTACATTGCTTTATAATTTAATCTTACGCCACGTTCAAAAAGAAGCCTCCGAATAGCAAAAACGGTATTATCAAAGGAGGCCCAACGGACATAGCCATTGACACACTTGTGGTAGCGCAAGAAATTAGGTACCCTGTGAAATGTCTTCAATTATTACTACAAATTGTTAGAAAGGATAACTTACCAAAACTAACAACTACATGAGTTACTAAAACCGCTATAAGAACCGCAAAGAAAAAGGTGCTAATATCGGGATTCAAACCGATCATGAAGTAGCAAACGCTCACATAAAGAACGGGAATTATGGTAAATAATGGGACGTCCGCTAAAGTTTTTGATAAGTAATAAACATCTGTTCTGTACATCCCGTTTCCGTTTTCCCTTAAGAAAATCTGATATTCTGAGCAAAATATCTACCGCAAAATTTGATTATTTTTGTTTGTTTGTATTTTTAATACTGTTTGTATACTTACGTTAACAACTGCGTACAAATTTTGAAAAGTCATTGTTGTTAGAAATAGAAACAAAGCTCCATTAATGTTCATAACACCGTTTTCGTTAAGTTGTTGATTGAAATACAAAATACCAACTACTAAGGCAGTAATCTGAAAAGTTGAAAGTTATTTTTAAGAAATTCTTAATTTCTAAATTCTAAACAGTTTACCAAAGTTTGCCAGATTCGCACTTTAACCAAAAGCGGTTCTTTTAAGTTGAATAAAAAGCTTCTCCAAAGAACAGCTCTGAATTGCATGCACCAAGAATTTTTGTAAGTGCAGTTTATTTCATCCGTTATCCAAAAATCGTTGTAACTCATTTCGATTTTTCCCTGCAACATTTTGGAAAGTTCACTCATATTGAAAATTTAATTAAAGAATAATTTAAAAAACCTGTACAGAAGATGTTACAATTTGAATTTTCTCTCCAAATTCGCTCTTTTCAAAATTATTACAGATCATTGCGACTGCCTGTCGGCAGGATTCCTCCTGTTCGGGTATTACAGCTAAAAGCCCGATGTAATAATCCGCAGGGCTGAAGTTTTGAGGACAGGGAGCTTTCAAACTTTAACAAACATTACATTTGTGAATTTTCAATTTTGCAAATAACAAAGCAATTACCCTGTGAAAAATACATCAGCTTCATCTGGAGTTCCTTGAAATGCCACCCTACCTTCCGACATGTAAATAACTTTATCGAAAAGAGCGTACATTTGCGACGAGGGTTGATGGATTGTTGCAACAACTGTGCGTCCAGTAATGGCCAGTTTTTTCATTAGTTCCACCACATTTAAAGCCATAAATGCATCCAATCCGGATGTGGGCTCATCGCAAAACAGCAACAGAGGATTCGTAAGGACTTCAGCGGCAAAAGCTAGTCTTTTTCTTTCGCCACAACTGATTACCGATATTAGACTGTTGCGGCACTTTTTTAAACTTAACTAAACATATTTTTTTGTAAATTCTGAATTAAGTTGAATTAAAATTGAATAAAATACCTCTTCTATAACTGAATTAACACGTTCCATCCTTTGGCGCATAGGAATAGATCTATCCATCCTGACCATCGCCTAAAATTCTAAAATTTAAAAAAAAATCGCAAAAAAAAAAGGAAAAATTACATGAAATTTCAAATGTTCGAAAACGGTGAGATTCGGATAAAACAAATCGTCTTGTTGCACGTAAGAACTCTGGCTGGTCATCGAATTTTCACTTAGGGGACTGCCATTAGCGCATCTTAATCCTGTAATTATTGTGTGACTTTGATTGCGGAAAGTGAGAGCATTCAAAAGAGTCGATTTCCCTGCACCGCTGGATCCCAAAATTGCCAACAATTCACCAGGATATGCGACTCCGCTGACTACAATTAATTTGTTTAAATCATAGATACTATAACAAAACCCAAAAGCAAAAGTAACCATTTTTGAGAATATGTTTATCAACTTTCTTTGGTTTTCGAAAGCAAATTCTGGTTGAACCTTCCGATACGAAGACATTGAGGTCGGACCACGTATAAACGACGCGCAACTCCTTCGGAATAATCGCATGTTGTTTTTCAGCGTGTCGCTGCGAAGTTCCATAGCGGATTTGTCGCAAAATTGATAATTTTAAGCTATCATTCTATAAAATGCTGCCGTTGACTTATTGGACTTACGTACATAAAGATAAAATGAAAATTTCCTTACATGCTGCTGTTGTTGCCGTTGCAAAAGAGGCTCTTTCTCGCCATCGCTCATCCTATTGCTGGTAATCCTTTACGACACACTTGCTACTGATTAGACTACTAGTAGTGTAGCCCACATTTATTATCAATTATTTAGATAAAATAGAAATTGTTTACTAAGAGCGCGTACGCAACGTAAATAAGCGAAATTGTAAAGTGAATGAGATATTACTCGTTGTGGGTGCAAGTGTGTTTCTGTGTGTGTGTGTGTGAACAGTGGCGGTGGCAGTAAGATGATAGGCAGTAGGAGCTATCGTTTTTCATGTCGCTTTATCGAATAACATTAATAAAAAATCTGCTCGTAATGTTAATCAAAAATCGTCATAAAATTGCAATTGCAAAAAACTTATCTGTACAGATTTTTTTTATTATTATTGTGGTCTTATTGTATAATAGCCTTAAAAGTAGAACTTAATAAAAAATAACAACAAATTTTGATTACTATTAATATAGATCATATTTCACAAAGTACTTATTGCATTAGTTTGTTTTTTTTAACATCATACAGAATTTTTTACAGACACTCACATAAAGAGGATAGCGAAATGTGTACAGTTAGTAGCATATAAAATAGTATTACAAAAATGTTTGTAGATTCGGTTTTCGGTTGTTTGCAGCATTACGGAATGCAGAGAGCGGCGAAATCAACGTATTCGTTAAGAAACATTAACAACTGGTACTGTTTAACAGTGTGTTCGGCTACTTTTCGACATATTGTGCGTGGCCCAATTCACGGACGTCTTCCATGAATTACTGAGGGCCTCGTCGAATTTCATCTGGAAGTGTTTTAAGGCCTCTTCCTCCGATTTCGAAAGCACTAGCGTTTCTCGCAGATAATTAAGGTCTTTTTCGGATGTCAGCTCCGGCAGACCAGTAGAAATCATCATTGCGAAAAGGGAGAGAATCAGTTGGCCGTGTCGGCGCAAAATCAAAAACGCCTGGAAATTTAATTAATGTGGTTTTAAAACTCTATTAAATTGTAATAAAACTTTGGTGCAAATATTAAATAATAGTAATAATAAATTATTTATTCATAATAGTTGCTAATAAAATTAATATTCATTTTTTATTTATAATATTATCCATTGTCAATGGCATAAAGAACGCCAGTCAGAGATAAATATCTATTTCTGTAGATAATGGCTAAATTTATACTTTAATCTCAATAATAAATTATTTATTATTAAATAGAGTGATTTACTAGCAAGAAAGCTTTTAAAAGAATTTTTTTATTTCTAACTTAGTTTCGCAAATGAGATAGAAAACCATTTTTAAAAAGTAAACTCCGAACAAAAATTTAGGAAAATCGAAAAAGAAATTGAAAAAACTCAAAAGGCACTTACATTTTCGCAATAATTCTGGAAGTTCTTAAACTCCAACGAAGTCTTTTTCTCTCCCTTACTGATAACGTGTACAAAATCGTGCGTAAGAACAAAAGGTACGCGTTCCCTTTTGAAACCAAATTTCTCCTTGAAATGTCCCAAAATGTGGCCGAAGTCAATATGAAACAACTGCCCATTTTTCTTCACCATAATATTATCCGAATGTCTGTCAGCCACCCCTAGAACATAGGTCGCCACGCAATACCCGGCACACGAGAGCGTAAACTCGTGGCACGCTTTCCGCAGCTGAGCATCGGTCGGATTATGATGCTTTAGCCAAGCTAAAAGTGATCCCTTTCTAAAAGCCGACGTCGCCGAGAACATTCCTTTCTCCTTCTGGATATTCGCTATCGTTTCCGCATTGAGCACCACATCGATCATTCCCACACGATACTCCATAGATATGCATTTGTAAGTGTTCATTCTGAAATGATCGGAATATGAAATCAAAAGTTAAAAGTTAAAATTACTTTTTGTGCAATTTTATGTTTTTTTTTTTTTCTTCATTTACCTCAAATCCAAACCTTCTTGTTTCCACAACTTGTCCATGATTCGCAACATTTGCAGCGTCAGCATATCTTGGCGCAAATCATCGCCCCGCTTGAAAATCACGTAAATATCGTCGGCATTCAAGTCGGCATTTTCGAACACGACCCACAGCGGTCTCATTTTGCTGTCCATTATTTTCAGTTTATCGAACTTTATCTTGTTAAACCTGCAACTGGGATCCAAAGGACTGGTGAGATTTTTTAACGTTTCCTCGCAGTACGATTCCTTTAGGTTTTCCAGCAAAATCGATCGGGCTTTGTCTTTGTCGCGATGAATTCGCACGATATCGCTGCAGGATTTTAATTTCTCCAAACTTTCCAATTGTTTCGCTAAAATCGTCATGTGCTCCTGACTACCCCGGCAATACGCCTCCAAGATCAAACCGAACCTTACTGATACTGATGCCACTTGCATTTCGGATCTAAAATTACATCAATTTAAATAAATTATAAAAATATTTATTATATTTAAAAAAAAATACTTACCGCAAATGCCAAAACAGATAATGCCCAATTTTTTGATTATACAATGCCCTTTCCAGTAAGTATCTTACTAGGTCGCAGTCCAAAAACAATTCGTGTTTAATGGCTTGCACCAATTGAAGTAAATACAGCAACAAATCTTCGCTACTACAATTCAAAGTAGAGAAATATTAGATACAAAAAAATAATTTTAAAAAGTAAATAAATAAAGGCTTACTCAATTTTCTTGAGACATTTAACAGCAAAAGCTCGCACTTGTTGGTCCGCATAAGCATAATCAAGAAGTTCCAAAGCTTTTTCAATTGGTAAAGGCTTCCAATTTTCCAACAAAGCAATCGCCTCGCTTACATCGTCTTTGTTGTTCCAGTCGAAACACTGCAGCAATTTCGGCAACACTTCTGGCGCTTTCTTACTCCAATAATAACGATACCTCCATAGTTCCTCGCGGTCTTGATCGTGCACCTCATAAATTGATTCCACTTCGTGGAAATATTGCTTGAGCTGTTCGGCTTTTTCGTGGCTTATGGACGTTTCCAGTTTTTCCGCACTTTTACTTTCCGCATACTTTAATATGTGGGTCACCGATGGATAAGTGATAACATGATCTTCGGAGTATCTAAAAAAAAAACATTAATTTTTTATAAAATTTAAAAAAATTAAATAAAGTGTACTGACTTTTTAAATATTAAAGTTAGAGAAGTAGCCTTCGGATCAGGATTACTGACTACAGTTCCTAATGGATGCAATAAATCCTCGTTCATCATGATCTCGTCGGCAATGTTCCAAGTGTACAAAGTCATCGCGCCAGTCTTGAGTTGGTTCTTGAAGTCGAACACGGTGGTGTTGGCCCAAGCAATTAAATACATGTCTCTGTTGGTGGTTTCGCGTACCCGTCGGGCCCGATTGCCTCTTCCACTTTTCGGCACTTCGTAGATGGCGAAACACAATTTGGCACTGCGAGGCACATTACTAACACAAATATCAAAAGTTAACGTCTCGTGCAAATTCACATCCACATCACTGATTTGCCTTTCGTTAATTTTCAAAGGCTCGCACAGCGTTTTCCCTCCGTGGAATATACCAACCTGGACTCCAATCTAAATTTATAAGATTTTTGTAGTGGTTAAATTAATTTTTGTTAGAATTATCTGCTTTACTTACTTCTACCCAGTTTTTTTTAGTATCACAATTAAGTTTATTTATGGCCGTTATTGTCAGCTGAAACTTTTCCGATATTTCCCACGACGATTTGATGTTGCCTTTTTTTCTCAGCGTTTGCTGAGACACCGGTTTCTTATGCGAAATTGTTGTGAGGTAATTACTAACATGTTGCACTGCAAAAATAAAAATTCATTGTATAATTATATTTAAAATATTTGTTTTTAAGCAATTAAAACAAATACACGAAAGCAATAAATAAAAATTGAAATTAATGGAGGAAAAAAAACGTACTGTGAACTTTATCCTTACGAATAGGAACTAACGTAGGGGTCGACTCGGCAGATATGCAGTCTCTTATGTACTTAAAATTAATTAAAGGATGTTTTCCAATAAGATATTCATCCTTTCCATACACTTTCAGCACGTAATCCTTTACGTTCTCGGAATTGCGATAAATCTTTTCCTTTTTCGCCAAAACCATTTCGATAAAAGCATCTGGATATATGCGATGATCGACTTGGAACTTAAAAGACGACTACAACCAAAACAATTAATTAAAGAAACAAAAATAAAGTACAAAACTAGTGCAAAAATACATCAGCTTTTCCTTCAATGATTGTAGTGATGTAAATATCATTCTTTGAAAACACCTTATTGGAAATCTGCTGCAGATCCATATCGTTATGGCAAATACTAGGCGGACACTGATACATTAGCTGATGCAACCAATCATAGTTTTGCCTCCTCGCTGAAATTTTATCCACCATATTCCTCATGTTGAAGCGAAAGTTGTTCACTTCAGGGCTGCTAAGAGCATCAAACTCCGTTAGTTTCTTGCCAATCAAATGACCAATTTTACAATTCAACGATTCCTCAGTTTTATCCCCTTTGCACTCTGATATAATAACAACAGCAGCCACAGGTTTAATTTCACATAACCTTCTGCGCTCATCCATGATGGTCTCTTTTTCAGCCATCATATTCACATAAGTGAAGGCATAAACCGACATATCGTGCAGCATTCCATAGAGAGGACCTCTTTGGGCTTCATACCACAGGTCCTAAAATCATAGATCATTAACTAATGCCTTGGAAAAACAAATGAAGGTGTACCTCTTTGATTTCTGCAAATGTAGCATCAGCCATCACAGACAATATTATAACCAGTCCATTGGGCATTATACAAGTTAACGATACGGAATAAGGGTCTCCTGACCAGAATTCGTACTGGTATTCCGGTGGAATGACCATTTTTGCGATTATTTATAAATAATGCAGTGATTCAGAGGTGTTTACTTGGAGTGTTCATCTATCAAATACGTGGTAAAAAGTTCGAGGCACATTTGCAAACAATTGCCGTTCACACGGCTAAAATGCAAGTTGAAGTTGTGGCTAAGATTCTTTTAAAAACCTAAATAATTGAAAATAATCAACTGGTCACTAATCTTCGACAAAATGCGAACGCCATTTATCAGGTGTTTACAAAATGCGCTGATTATTGGTAGCGCTTACAGAGGGCGCTGTTATCCCTTTGACCGCTTTGACTTTGAATGATTCAAATTTAAAATTGGGCGCCTAAATGAAGTAATTGGAAGTAAAAGTGCCCAAAAGCGCCATAAAACTGTAATTTACACAAAAAATAAGCAATAAAACACGGCAATCATAGTGGAACAGTGCTTTATAAGCACAGAACAACAAAAATTACATAATTATATCAATAATATTAATCGAACAATTATCATTTACGCAGTCGAAATTTAGAAAACAATTTTTAGTCTCTGGATATCGAAAAATTCCTAGTTCTTTATCCGAACTACGGACATTCTTTTTTCCTTTTTATAACTGATCACACTATCTTACTTGTCTCTAAATACGTACATAACGTTTGTAATACAAACAGATATAATCCTAAGTTCCTAATTGGTTGATTTTTTTTTTTTCTTAAAACATCACAGCATCTTCCGTACTATATAATATATAAATCAGTCGTTCGTTCTCCAACAACGTGTGTTTTCTTTAGTGTTTGTTCCATTTTGGAATGTCTATCGGCAAAAATTTTGCATAATTTTGTTATCTAATTTTCGAACAAAATAAACAAAATTATAAAAATGGTTCCATAGTGAACGTTTTTTTGTTTGTTTTTAAGGGGAACCGCTGGTAATAGTGGTAATTAATTAGTTAGTACTTAATGAATATATCCGAACTTTAGTGTTTTTCCTTTGTTTTTGAAAATATAATATAGAATCATCATGTTAATCAGGTCCAGTCATCTGAGGGCACTTAAGAGCTTGGCGGCGAACTTTTGCTCGTGCCACACGACGAATTCGGTTGCAGTATCTTGAAAGCCGATCCTTGACTAGGTCTCAGTTTAAACGTGCTGCAGGCAACCCCGAAGGGAGCCACACTATCCGTCATTCGCGACGAGTCATCGGCCAAGTGGGACGACAAGCGTAAATTAACCCGTTCACAGCCGTCCGGGGGACTGCGCACCAGAAACAATCTCGGCGACGTTCCCATCTTAGACGCGCCATGCTCCGGACTTGAATTTTCTCCTAAAAATTTTGCTTTTTAGATTTTTCTTCTAATGATTTGGCAATTAAAAAGTATTTTATTTTGCGATAGAAACTTCAGTTCCCCAATAAGGACAGCCAAATAAGATCTGTTTTTTTTTTTTAATACTTTTAATTACTTTGGTTACGAAAATCTGAATTTTTTATCGGTAGAATTCATGCGATTCTTTACCTGCATCGCTGAAAGAGTCCAACTGTCTTGCAATCATGGGTGATGTTGATTCGCGAGACGGCGAACCTTTATAAATTGCAATTAATATTCAATTAGAAAAACAAGAAAAAGTAAATAAATAAGAGTTTACTTGAAGAATTGCAGCTTTCTCCGACGTCCAAAGTGGAAGGAGTTTGTGTATTAACTGAACGAGTGTTCCGATAATGTTCCGGAAAGGGTGCTCTATGTCCTTCCGGTGTTACTTGCTGCAAAATCTGAAACGAAATTTAAAATACAGGAAAATGTGCCGCAACATCTCATTTACCTTTTCGGAATTTTCAAATTTTTCGCAATGCAAACTGCTAGAACTGCTCGACTTTAATACCAATCGCTCGATTTCCTGGTTCAGTCCTTCCACCGAATTTCTTATATTGATTTTAGAGCTCATTGGTTTGTTTGGAATATTGACTGGCATAGCTCTTGGCACTAAAAAGAACAACAACATTTTGTATTACTAAAATCGGTGTTTCTAATAACTTAATAATTTGGTAATGAGTAATGAGAAATAAGAAAATTTTCTAAATTAATCAAAAAATCCTTACAAATTGTTTGACTACTGGTTGTGTTCTGATCTCCAGCACCGGGAGACCTATTCTGAGATCGACTGCTGCACCGCTGGAACCGTTGCTTCGGCCTCAAACTATCAATTTCGTGACTTTGACTACTTATGAAGAACAAGTCGTTAGTGGAAAAGGCGCGCTCATCACTTTCATCATCAGTCTGGGTTGATTTGTCTACTTGCAACGTTTTGTGAATAAAAATTGCATCTTTTGGCCAGCATTCGTTAACATTTATAGCGTCCAAAGAAGCGGTTCTTCTTATATTTGAAGGAAATGAAACATTAACTAACTTCCCTGAAAAATTTAAACATTAATAAAAAATAATTAATGAATTAATTAAAAAATCAAATAACTATTATTTACATTAAAGCCAAATAATATTAATTGATGTTTGAAGTAAGTAAATGGTACCTTTATTAGCTGCAGATCCAGGGCTTCTTAATCCGGAAGGATCGAATGTGTGTTTTGGTGAGGAGACAGGACTTGTACCGCATTGCCAGTTGCTAGATTGTTTCAGCAGTGATGACATTGGCAGAGTGGCCTTAAGCGGTCCTTGTTTGCTGCCGCTCGGAGACGTCTTAAGCAGCCTGTTCGTGACCACGGGACACACAGTTGAATCACTTTGTGGATTGTTTTGGTTGGTATTTGATCTGGCAGACATTATTTGTTTGCTTGAAGAACTCAAAACCTGACGTTACATTAGAAAAAATAATCTGGAAAGATATTGCTATGTAAAACGCACCGTTTTTCAATAAATAAATCGCGGAAAACACTGTTACTTACAAGTTATCCTTTGAGGACGAAAAGTAATTGACATTGATATGCATTCGAAGGGCAACGATTCTTTTTTCTGTTTTGTGGCTGTCAGATTTTTTGACAGCAGGACTAATTTGAAATGTTCAGGAGTTTTCCGCATGATTTTTAAGGTTTAAAGTTAAAAATATTAATGGACTCATTAAAGTAATTTATACTGCACAAACTTTGCTAATTTATAAAAACAATTATAATATTTCAACAACCAAAAATAAATAAACAAATTTTAGAAAGTTAACTAACCTATTAAAACCACACAGGTGACCCACCTTACACTACTTGTTTTGTTCACTTCCTAGTTAGCCACGTATGAGTTAAAACTAGTTAAAACGTGGTTTTAGCAATGGCCAAAAATATAATAAACGCGTTGTTTCTAAAATGTCTGATTATTTTAGTAAGTTTATCAGTGAATTTCGCCACAGAACCCGGCGTACCATGGTATGAAGACTTACCAGCTGTCGCTATGGATTACAAAGTACACATAGATCCCGGCAAAGAAGATTGTTACTTCCAGTATGTTAATCCCGGTGCCACATTTTTCGTGAGCTTCCAAGTAAGTTAAAGCAGTTGTTTAGAAACCAATTGTTTCAAATTTCATAAAAAAAAAAACAAAAAAATTGTTTATGGCATATGCAACTAATCAAGCAGCTATTTTAAATTTCCCTGCAAAATTTGAATATTTTAATTTTCAGGTACTTAGAGGCGGTGATAATATGGCAGGATTTGCCGTGAGACATCCTTCCGGGCAAATCGTGCATCCGTATCAGTGGAAAGCGCATAGTGAATATCAGGACCAGCATTCAACTGGAGGATATTATTCGGTGTGCATCGATAACCAATTTTCAAAGTTTGCAGCTAAATTAGTCAACATTTATATTACGGTTGTGAGGTATGATAAGTGGGAAGAATATACAAAAGAAGTGGAGGAAATTCAAATGAACATGGAAAACTTTACTGTGAGTTTTTTTCTTCCCTTGATTGATTTTGTTTAATTTAATTAAGTTTATAAAATTGTTTGCGTCTTTCAGATGGGACTGATGGGCGTCGAAAGAAATATTAATGAGATGCTTCAGCATCAGCACCATAGTCGCGGCAGAGAGGCAAGAGACTACAATTTGCTTTTGGACAATAACAGCTACGTTATGAACTGGTCCATCGCGCAAATCATTATAATTTGTATAACGACATGTGTTCAGGTATACTTCGTAAGGCAACTTTTCGAAACAAAGAACTCGGGTTATTCGCGAGCTAGAATTTAGTAATGTTGATGGATAAACGGTACATCTATTGATGATTATTAAACAAGAGTCATTTTTCTACAGATTTGTTACTTAATTCCTGTTTTTTATATAAATTTTCTTAATATATTTTATAAAAATTGTACGAATGATTTTATTTGCTACTAATTCTATTGAATTTTGAAAAGTTTACACTGAAAAATGATATGTTATTGTTTTTTATGACAAAAAGGAAACAAACAAGAAAAAAAAAAATAATAACAAAGACTTTATTTGCAAAAATGTTTATTTTTGTAATAGCAAAAATATAAATATTTAAAATACCATGTAGAAATATTAAGTTACAATGACTTATGCACAAAAATGGTTATAAAATTATATTACAGTAAATGGATACCTTTAGTTTTTATATTATTGCTTATGTACAGACATCACTTTTAGAACTTTAGACTCTTTAGAGTTCCGTTCGCTCACTACTTGGACTTGACATAGTTTTCGGAAAAGGCTAAAAGTCGATAGCGTTGCTTCAGATTTCTTGCCCGAACGTGAGGATTCGCCACCTCCACTGTATGATTAGCAGGAAACCAGCCCGTTTTCCCATCACGAATTCGTTCACCGTTATACCAGCCTATACAAAAACAAAAAAATAATATTTGCAGGTGGAAATTAACAATTTACTTACCGTCCTTCATTTTTCTAGTAACATTAATTGTGTCACCTCTAGTTAAGGGCAGTTCGTCCGCTTGTATTGGGATATAATTGTAAATGGCAGTAACTTGAGGACAATCCCAGCACTCGTACAAAGTTTCATCGGGATTTTCCGATTTGGGCGGCGACAAAGCCTCCAACCATCGCTCCTTATCAGTCTCACTATTGCAGCTTAAAAGTAACTCGACAGTTTTCTCCTCGTGGTTCTCCAAAATGGTCAGGAAAATTAAATGCCTTCCTTGCGAATCCTTTGCAGGCAAACATGCCAAACTATCCGTATTCAATTCGACGTAACTTCTCGAACAGTAGTGAAGAACGGTGAAAAATCCATCACTGCAATCAATTTATTTATTTATTTTTATTATATTATTTATTATTTTATGAAATCATTAAAAAAATTAACGAATTTACCCTTTGCTTTTGGCTACCACCAATATGTCATTGAATAGGAACAAATGAAGCGGAATTTTGGTAAACCTCTTGCCGAAAGTGAGCTTTACATCTTCACCACGATTCTGCATTTGGGTCAAAGGGCCCCACTTAACAAGCCAGCGGTTCTCAACTAACAGATCAAATTTACACGGGAATTCCAACTGTCTGGAAACTTTCTGCATTTCTGTTGCTCGCTCCACACGTCTAGCACCTTCATTACATTGGTTAACAATCTGTAACATTCAAAAAAATAATTATACATTTATTTTTTACTTTTGCGCTATTTTTTTGTTTTACTTTATTTAGTGTTGCAAGTGCATGTTGACTACTGATGTATTCATCGTCTTGCTGCGAAAGTCTTTTGAGTATTGCATCAACCAAAAGTGGCCATCTGGTAATTCTTTGCATCGGCAACATAAGGAAAGAATGAAAGGATAACAACTGGCAAACGCTGTTAGCTTCCAGTTGTTTTAGTAGTTCGCAAAATGCCGGTTTTTCTCTAAAATTAAACATTTTAAAGTATGATTCTGGATTTTTTAGTATTGTTTGACTTACTTTAAGCGCTTAAGAGTGTGGTCAAGGATGATTTGGTTTTCGCAATAGGAAACATAAACTCCAAAATTGTTTTCCGCATGTTTCTTAACAATGTCGCACACTCCATGGAGCAAAATATTATCCTGCCAGCACTTTTCCAACTCGAAGAGCAATTTCTCCGAACATTCTTTAACTGAAAATACACAAATTTAATAAACCATATATCATCATGAAAATCTTTAACCAACCAGGCATTATCTTCCCACACAGGATTTCTTTTTCTTCTTCATTTAGCAAATCGCTTATGTTAAGTTTGTGTAGAAAATGACCGGTAAGCACCGATAAAGAATTCAAATAAGAAGCCTCAGAAGTGAGCATCTCAAATTTGGCCTCTTGCAACTTCTTCTGGTGTATGTTCAAAGTGGAGAGCACTGTACTGTTAATGACTTCAGGAATTTCGCACCATAAGGTCCTTGATACCGATATGCTGCTGCGCGACGGCGAAGAAACAATTTCCATAGCTGTCGGTCGATTGCAGTGAACGGCCGGATTATTCGAAAAAGAATGTTCGCTTCCAGCAGAAGTATTCTGCAGTAGAGATTTCTTCTCCATTTCCTCGTAGTCATCATAATACGACATTCCGTCCTAAAATTATATATTTCCGCATCAATTCACTTCACGCTCGTTGATTATTCTGCTCGGATAATTAAACATTTTGTTTTTTCGAATTGTGAAAAAAACAGCATTTTCAATTTAAGTCTATCAAATGGTTTCCGCTGTGACATCAAACGTAAAAATACTAAGCTTACCTCGACAACAGCTGCGTCGTAGAACTGGTACAGTGGTTCGTCCTGCAAGCGCAGCTGCAGTTCTTCAGGCAAACTGTTAAAAGCCTCGTCCTTTTTTGTATCCGTACTGTCGAAACTCTTGATACTGTCGTTGTAATAATTCTTCGAGCCATTAACATTATAATATTCATCCTGGTCTGTATTGATGATGCGATTGTTGCCACTGTTCTCTTCGCTGGAAGTGCTGGGAGCACTTAACGATCCCTGGTAAAGACCAACCTCAGCATACCAGAAGCTATTGGCAGTTTTTTGTTGTTTCTGTTCTTCGAAGAGACCGCACTCTGCGTACCACGACGAAGAGCTGCGTCGGTTTGTGGGCGTCGGCGGCGGCGGGATTTGCGGTCTGACTAGATTACCTTTACTCTTCACGGGACTTTTCGGCTTATGATCGGTGGCATTTGTATCGTCCACGATAATTGCATCAGTCAAATAGAATGTGCTCTTGGGTCGATCCGAAGTGATACTGTTGGGCGATTCCGGCGAGTCTCCGCTCAGCGACATGCTTCTTCTGAATTTGTCCAGAAAGCCGCGTCTGTTGAAAGTTTTCGAGTTTTTGTCCAGTTGCAAATCTGTTGGTCTTTGGTAGGTTGGTGATTGTCCACTTTCTGATTGTTGATGCTCTAAAATTGAAAGTTTTTTTGTTGTTGTTAATAATTAAGTTAAGATTTGGAAATTTGAAATGCAAATTGCTAAAATTGTCTTACCAAGAGAATCCAAATCAGTTCTGGATTTCCTCTTTGTTATCCTACTAAGTGACTTGCTGATATCGTTTTTGCGCAAGGACCAATTTCTTCTTAAGCGGCGCATTACATTTTTCCCGGCGGAGGCGGCGAATTTTGTAAAAGCGTACGTTTGATTATTGGAAACTGGCGGTTCCGGAAGCTGAGCATTGCTCATATCAACTCCGCTATCATTCTTTACAAACAAACAAAAAAGCACATAAATGAGATTAGAAACAATCACAAAAACATTAAAGAAAAAAAATAACAATAAATAATATCGAACGTTTCCACCATTATACAAAATAACAAAAATAGAAAGGATGAAACTTTCTACTATAATAAACCGACTAAAATAATAAAAATATACCAAGACAATCACTCACTTTGGCAAAGGAGTTTTCGGAGTCGCAATCACTGTCGAAAGAGTCGCTCACATCCTGATTGGTGTCCTCGAATCCTTCATGATGCGCTTGCATAATGTGCAACGTCTCGTAGTGATGGTCGGAATCGGAATCTCCTAATGAAAAGCACAAACAAAAAACACATTAATTGAAAACAAAGACAATACAACACACAACTTTCTTTAAACTAAACTCAATCGCTAATTAATTAACTTCTAGATAGCTAATTAGTGCACGCAAACTGAGTAGGAAACAAATCGAAAAAAAAAAGTGAAAACTTGGAAATCTACTCGTATATGGTGAAACTTAATATGAAAAATTATCGCGCCATTATTTCCACATTATTTACCTAAAAATACACTGACTTCTTGCAACTCTTCGTCGACATTGGTGTAAAACTGATCGGAAACAGTCTTAGTTTTGAAGCGCGTCAAATGATAATTGCTAACAATTCTTTTGCGCACTTTACGCGGTACTTTTTGATGTCTTTGCCGGCGCAACATTCTAACAGCCAATTCATCGTTGCGGTCTTTGGATTCCAGGTAAATGCTGGACTGACTAGAAATGCACACCCTGTCCCCTACGTTGCTCCTGCGGGGCTTCCTTATGGTGGCCGGCGCCGACCTTGGGGGCGGCTTCGGCGGCTCATCATCGATGTCAACCGCGATGCGTTTCTTGCGCCTATCCACCGACATTTTCCACTGATTGCACAGCCCATCAATGTATATTCCGTTAATTAAGCAATTTAAACCGCATTTAATTTTCCAAAAAAATATATTAATCCTAATAGCTTAATACTTAGTGGTGGTATTACGCAAGTGCACTAGAAACATGACTCTTCGGAATAGAATACAAAAGCACTTAAAACACTTCGGGGGAAAATCGAACCTATGGCCGCCGCGTATCACAAACCGTAATCATAATGGACGCGATTTCCACGCACTTGTCTCTCGCATTTTTCGCCAAAGAATGCATTCAGAACGAAGAAGAAGAAGTTTCGTGGCGCGCGCGGAGTTGCGAAGGCTACGGTTCAAGTGGAACGCGTCATTGTGATGGCTGTATAACGTTGCCGATGGTTTTTTCAAAGGGGGGAAACAACTTTCACTTGGAAAACCATTGAATAACCGCATTAAGGCTGCACACGAATGTGAACACCGCACCGTAATATTCGTTGGTATTTCAGGTGGATTTTTGAACACTTCTCCACAGTTGCAATTTTTTCAACTCGAGCATCTGCGGGTGGGCGTTCAAGTCACCGCGAGAGCGCACTTCTTAAGACTCTTTTGCCTTATTTTTTATTATTGCAACCGACGTTTGTTAAGTGGCCAACCTTGAATTCAATAGTTGTTCTTTATGTGGGGATCTTGTTCGCATGTACGAGTAAAATTGTTTTTTTTTTTTTATTATGTTTGTGTAGTCATGAATAAAGGTCAAAGTTTGCACTGTTTTTTTCGCTAATTTTTTTGTTTCCAAGAAACAATTCTTACATACTAAACAACTTAATGTAAAGAGAGAACAACTTAATTTATGTATGAAAGGCAAAAGTTTTGATGTTATGGAAGAAAATTACAAAATTTTCAATTTATGCGTTTTGTAAGTGCATTGATAGTGCAAAAAAATAAAATAGAAATGGTTTATTGTTGTCGGTAAAAGGAGTTATTAGAAAAAGTGGATCAGATTCGGTTTTGTAATGAGGAAATTAATTAATACTTTGCGCAATTCTTTTGTTCGTTTTTGTTTCATTCATTTTTAATTTCTTGTTATTATGATGAGTCTAATTATGTCGGTGATATAAATAAAAGTGTAATGTTTAATTTTTCTAATGTTCAGCATAAATTTAATTGCCTTCGTTTAAAAATTAATTGCTTCTGGCTATTTTAGAGTTTTTATTTCCTGCTTTTTTTTTTCATTATTTTTTTTTTCGCTAGAATTTTTGTAAAAACTTAATTTCTTGGTTAATTAATTGAAGTAAACCACATTATAGGAACTTTTATTGCAATTATTTTTTTTTTGTTACTATATAGGGTTTCCTTCTTAACTGAAGAAGCGATATTGCTTCAATAAGAACAAACAAAAATAACTAGAAACTTGTTTCTTTAGCTAATCATATTTTCAATTAAATTCCTAATCTGCAAAAAATAATTATTTTCAGTTACTTCAGTATATACCGGAAGTAATGGTAAAATTTAATCTTCAGATAGATTGTCCTCATTTTTATTTCACCGTTTTTTTTTTTGTGATTTTTCTTTTTTGTGAAAATATAACTCATTTGTAGGAAATGTGATTTCTAGTCATGCTAAAATTTAAAAATTTCCTCTACTATCGGTCAAAAAGATGCCTTTTTCCTGATAATTTGATAATTATTTTTCTTAAGTTATGGGAGTAAATATTTTACATAGCAATTATGTTAGAAATACCATAAGCAATTGCAGAAAAAAATAAATTTTATAAAGTGTAATAACTTTATTGTGTTAAAAAGAATCCTATTTTTTTACTTATTTATCAAATTGGCTCCAAAGAGACCTATGAGAAAATTTTACGTTCGATCTATAACTGTGTGATAAATATTTCTCAAGAAATGTTATAATAATACAACGAATTCTCAATTACTTTATTTGAGCCCCAACAATAATAATTTATTAAATAGTTAAGACAAATATTGTGCAATTAAGTAAATTATTAATGTCTGACATAAAAAATTAAAAAAAAAAAGTTAAAAAGTTGTTCTAAATTTAGTTTACTGTACTTTGTAGACATACTAAACCTAATTAAAAGCAAATAAAGTTTTGAAAACACTATAAAAGCATTAAAAAGAGAAGCAATTAACATTAACAGATAAAGTAATATAATAAAAAAGAGCTGAAAAGAGAAATCAGAATTTTCACGGGGAAATTTCAAATGTGTGACAAACAATAATTTATCATTGTAACTGGACTAAAATAGTTTTCAAAAGGCAGACAGACGCAGAAGAAAAAGCTAAGGCTAATAATCTAAGCAATATAATATATTAATGGTAACATATGCAGCGGCAATAATAACACGAAATTAAAAAAACCTCCGAACAACATGATATTAAAGAATCGATGACCCATTTGACAACACGTGCATGACCAAAAACGAAATTTCCATTAAAGAAAAGTTTTTCGAGAGAAGAAGAAAATTATCAAACCCACATTTTAACCCAATTTCATTATCCAAATTAATGTGGCGGCAAATCGAAAATTTCACTTGTCATAAATTCGAATGACCAATTTATATGATATTAAGATAATTGTTTAAGAGATTTGTTATTATTAGTTATTACAGCGAAGAAAACCGGTTTAATAGTGTTGCATCACATTACTGATGTTTATTTATTTATAAACTATTTAATTCTGTCCTTATAAACGCAGTTGTGATACTTATTAAATTATTTCATTGAAAAATGTGCTGTTTTTTAAATTTTTAAATGGCATTTTATAGCAAAATCAATTGATTGTAAATTGTAATTAAAAACAATCATCGATGATTAGAATAGTTTATTGCCTTTCCAATGTAAATGAAGAAACTTGCTCGGCAATGTAAACGGTAGTTGTGAAAATGCAAAACGCTATTATTAATAGCAATGATCTTATTATTTAAAAAATAAACTGTGTTTAACGGTAAATTTGTTACTCACCTTGTACTTTGTTTGGTTTTCTAGGAGCCTTGTTCCATTGATCTCGCAGTTGCTGGCTCCAGCCGGAAATTTTCTTGCTCAGTTTCGGTCGCTGACTAACTCTGGAAAATTTATTTCGATTAATTTTGTGCGTTTGAAAAACTCAACAATAACAATTGTAATTAGCAATGGAAATGTAAATTTAAAAATTGAAATTTAGGAGTCTACAGTATGCAACTTTATTGCCACTACTTTCACTCTTCGGTTTTTGCTTCTGCTATTCTTCTTTTATTTTGCAATGCTGTTTATTTTGCATACATTCAAATTGTTTTCAAACTATATTTTCAATCAATGATATATTTATTTTTTAATTATTATTTAAAAAAACATTTTTTTCTGATTTTCTTAACTTAATAATTATTAACTTTCGTTATTTAGCACTTCCACATTTAAAATATTTAGAAAACTTGTAATTTCGGCAATAAACACAAAACAAACTGTTAATTTTAGTAATAAAACATATTATGTATTAAATAATAGTCAAAACCGTAAGTGTGCTTAATTTTCAAGTGATAAAAATTAGTTAGAAAGTCAATAAAATGTTGAAAAAGTGTCCACATTTTATTGGCTTGGGAACAAAAATGCAATTTAAAATTTTATCATTAAAAAAACAATTAGGAAAACTTTCCTGGAGAATAAATTTGAAAATCAAGTCGGAATTATGTGCAATTTGGATTTATAAAAGCATTAAATTTTGCGTAATACTTCTTCGAGCTATATTTACAAATCAAATATTTTATTTTTAGTGAAAATAGTAAATAATATTAACATTTAACATTTCAGCAAAGCAAACAACAATTTAAACCGTTAATAATAAATTGTTGCAAATGTTTTAAAATTTAAACAAAAGCCGTAGAATTATTTAATAACAATAATTTAAGATGCGCTTTCAGAAATATTACGCCATAATTTTGTATTTAATAATAAATAATTTATTGATAATGCATGACATAATATTAAATGCATGCTATCATGAATCAACTCTTTTGTTTTCTCTCTATTTAGTTTTATACCACTAAGCAATTTGAATAACATTTATTCGCTTTTAAAGCATTAGCAGAATTATAAATTATAATCATTACTTATCTGCTTACTAAGCATCTATTTTATGTACATTTCATCAGCAATGGAATGATAATTACCGGTGTTTTATCAAACAGGTAATAAGTTTGCTCATTGTATTAATTTTAATTTTTAATCAATCATTTTTTCCATGCGTATAATTAAATAAAAAAAAATCGAAAAAACACTTTTTTTTTTTCTAAGAGTAATAAACTTTTGCTTTTTGTTCCTCCTAGTTTTTAATTAATTTAATCACGGTTTTCATGCGGTGTGACACAAAAGTAACCATCATCAAGAATGACTAAAAAAACAAATTGATTTCTCTTTTTTGTGGTTTTTATCAAAATGATTTTAAATGACTCATTACTTTCCTCTTTGGAAACCTCTCAGCTTGATCAAACAAATAAAAGTAAAAAACCATAAAAAGTCTACTCACACAACAAATCCGTTCCGTTTATCGTACTTAGTGGAGCGATGATGCTCCGGGGACTCGTGCTCGTGATCGGAAATATCAACCCAGTCATCGCTTCCGGCATTACTGGCCGACCCGGAACTGCCCACGTCGCTCGAAGACGACCTATTCAAGTCGGCTCCCAGCAGCAACCCGTTTTTCTTCTGCACACTGCCCACCGAACTTCTCCTCCTTTGCGAAAATGTGTCGAACACTTCTTCGGCCCAACTGGTGATGGACCTCCCGTAAATGCTATTGCTCCTATTGCTGTCGGACCTGGCGGAAATGGAGTCTCGTTTTCTCGATCCGCCGTAGATGGACTCGTAATTAGCTTCTTCGTAATCGCGTCTGCTGTCGATCGACTCGTAGTAATTGGACTCGCCATCGTCGGCTTTGTTCTTGCGGCTCGAAATCGTCGACGAATTCCTGGATACCGGTCTGGGAGGTAACGGGTCCTGCTTCCGCGGCTTCCGGACACTCTCCAAAGTCTCGTAGATGTTCAAATTCGGATCGCAAATTTCGTAGTCGTCTTCAAATTCAATTGGCTCGTTTTTTGCTTTTTCAATTTTGGTAATTTCAGTTTCTGCGACTGTCTCCAAGCATTCTTCGATTATTTCGTAGGTTTCCATATCACATTCGTCGTTCTCCTTATTAGGTTCCGTAATTTCTATTTTGGGAGTATCTTCCGGTTTTGGTATTTTCAAAGTTTCCCCAACAACAGCAACATCGGAGCTTTCAACAGGCACATCTTTTTGAATTTGAGTATTATCAATTTGAGCAAACTGTTCGTTGATTTTCGATAATCGAGGCGGCAGAGGCGGCACGCGCCCATCCGAATTCTCTTCCACTCCATTTTTGAACTTGCAACTCTTGTAGCTGAGCTTCCGCGTCTCGTAATTGGACTCGCTCCTCGGCGAGCGCATCGGTATATTGATTATCTGCAGCGACTCGTCGCCGCATTCTTCGGTCTCCTCTTCAACCTTTATACTGACAGCGGCCAGTTTCCTTCTGAGTCGTTCCTGGTTCCGCAGCGCGGCCGCTTTGACGCTCGAACTCTTTTCCGGCACCTGCGGCTTTTCCGTCGAAGACTTCTGCTCGAAGATGGCCACCGTCGTTTTCACTTTACTACTGGGCGACTCACGCAACGGCTTGTCCTGCTTGAAGAAACTGCTTTTGCGTTTCACGAGCGACTTCTTCACCACGACCAATTTGGGGCTGCCGCTCAGCGACGACTGTTGTTTCATTTTCTCCTCCAACTCGTTGTACTTTCGCGCCAGTTCTTGCACATTGTTCTTGGGTTCCCTACTGGGTCTTCGGTGCGTGTAAATCGAACTATTCTTCCGTATTTTAAAGCTGATCTTTTTATTGAGTCTCTTGAGAGTGGCTGGCGGTGCTGGGTCTTTCTTGGAGTTTGTGGTCGATGTGTTGTCTGATGGTGCAGGTGTTTCCTGGACGGATTCTTCGCGCTGGATCAGATTGAGAAATATTTTGCGCGACTCCTCCAAGTTTTTGCGCATTTGCATGAAGGATTCGCGGTCATCTATTGAGCCACCCAAATTTATCATCGGCATCCGCTGAGTGTCTGCGGCCATCGCTTTTTGATTTCCTGTTGGTTTTTAATTTTCTGATTAAAACAGTTATATTTATCATTTAAGGAAATAAATTTATTAATAAATTGCAAATCAGCGTTCTAATTTTAGTGAATTTTATCTCATGTAAATTACATTTGTTAAATATAAATTTATTCCACATAAAAGAATAAATTTAATTAAAAAAATTACAATATAAAAACATTTTTTAAAGCAGAAAAGGAAAATTAATAAACCTAAAATTAATAATTATGTCAAAACAGATATTTTCCTCTTCGTAACAAGCGAATACCAAAATAGAACTTTAACTATGGCATTCCTACATTTTATCACCAAAATTAAGTTTATACATTATGCAGTATAAATTACAATTTTTAATTCCTGACAAACAAAAACCTATTTAACAAAACCGCAGTAAAAACAAACATAAAAAACTAACCCAGTTTTTCTGAATCTCTGTAGCAAAATAGCGAAACAATAAACGACATCGAAACGTGCGAAAGAAAGTCTCAATATAAGAAATTCAAACAGTTCATCATAGTATTTTTTCTTACACTTTTCCTTCTTCTTTATATGTATATTATAGTTACTATTGTTTAAATTTATCGTTCGATAATTTAAAAATTTGCTTCTCATATTGTTCTTACTCGAAAATATTCCTTGCGGCGCTTAAAAAAGAACCATACATTGACTTTGGCATTGCAAAAAGAACAACTGAAATATTTGGTCGGTGGGTGAATTGTTTTAAATGGTTCCATTCCATACTTTCGCGTCTTCAATTAAATCGGCTCTTTATAGTTTTAAAATGTAAGAGTACAGTGTGTCTGATTAATTATGTATATTAATTTATTATTATTCAGAGCGCAGTTTCTTCTTTCTTTATGTTTATTCGATTTTATTGTTGCGGAGTGTGTGAAGAATGGCCAAGTTTGGGAAACTCCGCTTGTGTTTTTCATTTTTATTATTCTGCGTTTCTTTCGATTGAAATGCAGACGTCTCTACTTATCGTGAATATTAATTGCGCGAGCGAGGAAGAACAAGACAAAAGGTGAAATTTGCAAAATTGCACGTAACTAACTATAATACAAGACTCGCCGTTTTTATAGCCTTATTTTATTCAAATTCAAATAATATATCGATGAAAGTAATTTTATTTGTTATGTAAATGGGCTTATTGTAATAATAGTATCGTTGCAAAAAATTGTTTCTGTAATTGTTATTCATTGCATGTGTGTGCAATTTAGAGATTGATTAATTTAAATAATTACTTTTCTTTCGTTTAATATTATTTGTTTCCATTAATAACTTAATAAAATTAGTTATATTTTTGGGTGAAACATTTGGTTTTAGGCAAACCACAATTTTCACCTGAAAATGTTTGCCTTTAATAATAATAATTAATTAAAGAAATCTATTAAATGTAAAAATCTTATGCAATTTTGTGAGAAATATGCACTTTCGTATTTAAATTCTATTTAAAACATATTAAAATATTATCTATTTAAAACAAAAATATCTGACATATATTTTCCTTCAGCAAAAAAGAATAAAATAAATCTGAAATACATTAAAGACGGCCTTAGAAATCCAAATGGGATAATTAAAAGGGGTAATAATAATCGATCTTAATTTGAAAACAAACTGCCGGAGTAAAAGCCACTTACGCTGGCACATATTTCTCAATGGAAAAACTCTAAAACGCCAATAAATGAATTTATTGCCTTGGAGCGGGTCTTGTAAAGCAAGAATGCAATAGATATTGGCTATATTGCAACTACTATAAATGAATACCACATAGACCTAGAAACGTTCTCGTTGGTTGTTGCCGCTCAGTTCTTAACGGTTACTTTTAGTTTTTCTCTCCTCGGCGCGGCTCGTAATGATAATCATAATAATAAATAAAGTTCAGTTCATCTCTATATATCTATATATTTAGTATAGGTATGTAGCCTTTCTTTTTATTTTTTGCAATTACCACTTTACCAGTCTACACCACCGCTGAATAATCAGGGCAAAGTAAAAGGATCAGAGTGGAATATCTCTGAGCATCGGAGAATCAGATAGCTCACATTAAACTAATTTTCTTCTCGTAAATTTAATTCGCATTAGATACACACAACACGTTGTTAGCCGACCTGAACACTGAAGATCACTCTCTTAATTCTTTTGGGAATTATCGTATTTGGTGTAATTACGGACTTTGTTGGTGTATTGAAAGAAGAAATTTCCTATTAGTCACTTTGGAAATGTTTAGTAATGACCGGCAAAACAGGTTCAGTTGTTGCTTCTTTGCAAGACTCTAGTAATTTCTGATCAATTGAATTTTTTTTTTCTGAAGGTTAGTTAGGAATTTAACAATATACTGTAAATAATAAGGTTTTTGAATTAAAAAATTATCCTTAATTTGATTTTATTGTTGGTAAAGTTTGTTGAAAGTTTTATCGACATTTCACTCATTAGATTATTATCAATTTAGATAAGTTTAATATATATATTTTTATTTGTTTATAACATAAAATATAAATTAAAAAAATATTTTGAGCAAATAACGCGATATGTTTTACTGATAAATGATAAATTTGGCTTATTGATTCAATTATTTAAAAATTGTATTGCCGTTCAAATTCCATTATTATTTTAATTAAAAAAGAAAATGACAAAAAATATAATGCGCTTAAAAAAAGTTGCCAATTTTAGAAATAACAGTAAATATTAAATTTGACTTTTTAATAACTTTTATAACAAAAACTCTATGTAGAAAGGAGGTCGCAATAAATATTATTAAAAGTACAATAAGATTAATAATAGCAAGTATTTTTTGTTGTTCCAAAATATGGTTTAATGACTGTTTTATTATTACTTTAAAATTATTGTCTTTAATAATTAATTATTTCAAATTATATTTATATTGAAATTTTATTATTTAATAGCCTCGTATAATTTTCAATACTTTTATTAATGTTTTATAATATGTAATTAATATTTTTTTATTTTTTATTGAATGCTACAGATTTATTGCATAATTGATTTTTTTCTTAAGTTTACTAAGTTTTAAATTCAAACAAACAAATAAAAAATCTAAAAAATTATATGAAGAAATAAAAAATAAAACATAAATTTAATTAGAAATCTATAAATTAATTTCCAAAGCGTCCTTATAGAGAAGGTTACTACAAATAACTCACAACTTACAAAACAAGAAAAAAGCCTATTCTTTATGAATATGAAAAACTCACAATAATTAAAATGGGAAATTAAGAATACAAGGATGACACATCATTTGCAATAATGGCAATAATTAACCAATTAATCACTTATTTTCAACATGTTGTATGTATAGGCCTATAATTTGATTGGAAAATGAAAAAAAAAGAGCCGCGTCACATCTCTCGGACTTGAAGAGAAGAAGAAGAAGAAAAAACTCACAATGGAATTCAATTTCTCTCCTTTTGCCATCGTCGAAACAGGTAACTAGCCATCTTAATTATTTTCTTAACAGTTTTTAGTCAATTAAAAACTGCGTGAGAAACGATGACAAAATAATGCCACAACAAAAAGGAATAAATAATAATAATGAAGAAAAAGTGCCGAAATTAATTTACTTTTCTTTAGATTTTTTAAATGTAAAGTCATTGAAGAACTAAAAAGAAGAAAAAATTAATTGTTTACACCTGTTTTCCACTTATATACTTCTTGCACCTCTTGAAAAGACCTACCTAAATATGCAAATCCTCAAAGGACAATCAGAGATCAGACTGGAGAATCGAATAATGTTAAAATTGATGGGAAAATGCAAATTGTTATTACGAAATTGATTTTCTCGAAATTTCATTACACAATGACAGAACTTTTTTTTATTTTTATTTTTTTCTTATAGAGAGAAAATCAAAATAAAAACATTAATAAAAGTTTGAATTTGAATTACAATAAAAAATAAAATTAAGGTCGAAAAAATGGCAAACAATTAAAAGTGCTTTATGGAAACATTTTCACTTTTTCACAAATTACTAATTAACTTCGAAAACAAACAGCTAAAGAGAGTTCTCCAATTCAGCTAGTGTTTTGAGTCTCATTCATTCGAAACAATGCTGAATTTTGTGAACGATAGAAATTTGTGGGAATAAACGAAACTGTGCTTAAATAAAAAGAATAACACAAAATATAGGTAAAACGAGGTAAAACAGTAAATTCGTGTGTGTTGGTTGCTGTGGTTTTTTTTCTAACGTAATAATCGTCCTAATAATGTTGTATTACATGCATACTGTATTCTTATACAACCAACTCAAGACATTTCATTTCATTAATTGCATTGCATATTGTACACATCATAGTACATAGCCATTGCCAGACATTTACTTCTTATTCATATCTGCTGTGTAAGTGTATTCAATTCACTTTCTGCAACAATCATTTACGTGGCGCAATTTGCATGTACTATATGGGTCAATTATATGCGCTATATATTTTTTCTGCTGGGTTTTCTGCTGGGATGGTAACTCAATTAAGCAATTAAGATTTAATCTCATATTATAATTTTCGTAATTGTTTTAGCTATTTGGCAAATTATAGCGAGATGATGTTATTATGATCTGCTATATGGGATGCCTCAGGAATAAATAATTTATTTTTTCAGTCCTTTGCAAACTAATCGCATTAATAATTTAATGATTTTACAAATGATGATTTATGTTTTCAAGTTGTACCTACCTACTTTTTTAGATTTTTTATTTCTGTTGTTGTTTTTATTTAAGAGATTTCTGAGAATGAGTAAAATTTTTAAATAAATTGATAAATACGGACTTTATTTTTTAATACATTTAATTAAAAAAATACAAAAAGGGTAAAAAATAAATTAAATTTCTTAAATGATAATTTGATTTCCAATTTTATTATTTTTTTAAAAAAATTTATTTTTATTTTACTTTTTTATATTTTATTAAAACATTGTGTAAAATTTTAAAATAAATAAAAATAAGGATTTAATTTTTAAATAAATTTAATAAAAAAAGAGTAAAAATTAAATTAATAATTTTTCAAATCATAATTTATGTTTTACATTTTCAGATACTATTTTTTAATTTTAGAAAATGAAAAAAGTTGTAAAATAAATTGAAAAGTAAGTGCTTTATTGTTTAATAAACCTAAATCAAAAGTGAAAATCTTTTTTTAACTGATAATTTTTAGTGTATTCGGTATTCCTGAGAAACAAAAAAGTAATTAAAAAGTGAGTACATGGTAAAAGCAATTTCTAACTTTTTAACCATTAAAAAAATAATTTCTCTCTTGAAATTATGCAAATCTTTTGGTTGATTACTTTCAAATGTGACAAGTTGGCAATTTATTGTATTTTATGAGTTTGCCAATTATGTTTTGATTTATTTATTATTTTTGATTTTTCTATAAATAAATATAACTTCTTTTTCATTTTCAAACAATTTGTCATTTCTGATTTCTAACAAATTTCAAGATTGTATAAAACTTTTTAAAAACAAATTTAATTTTTAAGTTAACAGTCCATTGAAAATAGAAAAACAATTTATATAATTTCTCAAGAAATAGATTGAATGAAAAATATTTCAGGTTGAAATTAATTGAAATAAATTTACTTTTAAAAGCAGTTCCACATAAAATGAAACACAAAAAGAAAACAGAGTAAAATAAACATTTTAAAGCTGTGGAAAGCTGTTATTTAGGTACAATATAATCAAACAATACAATTTAATTGCGTTAAATTATTATTGTATTTTACGAGAGTGCTGACAAATTTATTTTTTATTGAATTAATTCATTTATGAAATTCCGGCTATTGCCTGATAATTATTTTTGGTTTTTGGTTTTTCTTTAAAATTATAATTTTTTTATTATTTTTGGTATGATTTTTTTGTTTCTTAATTATAAATAAAGTTTACTTAAAATTTCTTTTTTTTATTAATTAACTTAATTTTCGTGAAATCAGTTCAGTTATAAAAATAGAACAACATTTTTTTAACAATTTCGTAATTTTAAGACAGTTAACTGAATTAAAAATCCATTAAAAACATATTTAAAGTTTTAACTATTTGAAATAGTTTTTCAATCATCAGAAGTTGAAACAAAATTTTTAAATCTGTTAAAATATTTTTTTCTCCTCTATTATTAAAAAACAAATATTTTATTGCTGTTAATTATTATGTAAGTTATGAGATCAATAAATGTATTTTTTAAATAATAACAATTATTTATATAAAAAAAAATCAATTAAAACCAAATTCAAAGTTTAAATTATTTGCAAAAGCTTTTCCAACAAAAGTTAAAAAATAAATCACCAGATTAATCATTGAAAAATAAATTTAACAAATAATAAAACAAAAATTTTATACTTGGAAACTTTTTTTATATCTATAACTTCAATAATAAAAACACAATTTAATTACATCAAACCAAGAAAGGCAATAAATGCCGGTTTTAAATGCCAATCGATGTTTTAAAATTAACACCTTCGAAAGTAATAAAACGTGTATAAAATAAATTCGTTAAAGTTTTCTAGTGAAATTATTTTTATGTTTTACAAAATTCAGTTTTAATCACTAACACAATTATTCGAGAGAAATTTAAAAACAACTATATTTATAAGGAAAAAAAATCTGAAAGAAAAACCGTAACTTTTAAAAAGTTAACATTTTTCCTACTGGAAAAAAAAATCGAAAATATATTATTAATAATATAACTATTATGAAAACAGGCATCTTTGATTGTCACCTACAGGCTTCCTACACGAAGGCAACATTTACTCGGTAAGTTGCACAAGAATTTCCTGCTCACATTTGCATTTCTGCATCAGCATCAGCAGCAACAGCAGCAGCGAACCACGACTTCTCTCTCGCTGGAATTTCTGCAAACCGGAGTAAAGTAAATTATATTACGGCGGCTCATGTGCATTGTTTTCTCAGGGAACTCGCTCGTCGTATATTCTTCATCTCTTCTCTTCTCTTCTCCCGTAGTATGTACATCATTTCTCCGCATAAATAAACACACTAATTAAATGACGAAATGAGTGGTCTGACATATACAGCACTCGCAATATAATATTGTTCTCGTTGTTGGCAAATAAAGCAGCGGATTTTGGTCAAATAACTGTAAATGGAACATTTTAGCTGATGTTGACGATGCCAATTATCATCGGCAATCTAATCACGTCGTGCCGATTCTTTTCATTTTAATTTAATTTACGAAAAATTGCTATTTGTACACAGAGCTTTTACTTGGACGAAAAGTTTTCACACGTTTCATCAAAACGGATCTTCCTCTTTTACAACACTATAAGAACATCGTAATTGTTTATAACTTTATAAGATGCAGTCACGCACAATTAATTAAGCGTTTCGTTGTCCCGAACGTGATTTATTGTGGGATTTTTTCTTTAATATTAAATAGAAACTGCTTTTTTGGACAAATATTTAAAATAATAATAATAATGAAAAAATTTAAAGGTGTGAAAATTGAAATTTTGTTTTTAGAAAGTACAGAAAAATCTGAATGCTGAAAAGGTTGCGTATTGATTGCGGTAAATTAAGTGCATACAAATTAGTTTAGACTAGAGTCCATTTGAATGGACTTGGAACATGACTTTCAATGTAACATTTTTTTATTATTTTTAATCAAGGGTAATTAAAAGTGCAACGCTAATAAATTAACTTTTTAATGGTCGATGTGTTGCTGTATTATAAACTTCTTGTTCTAGTTTGTTGCTTTTCTGTAGCTTTTTTTATGGAAAAAAAAAATTGATATGAGTGAAATTAACATTTAAAAATTTCTAGAGTTTTCAATTTATTGATTAAAATGGTTTTGCATGTTAATTGTGATGAAGGACACTTTTTTAAAGGAAAAAAACACGATGAAAGTCTTCATTAATTTTGTGTTTTTATAATTTTGTTTTTTAATTCTGAGCTCGGAATTCGATTTTTTCTAATTATGTCAATGCTTTACTAATTGATTTATAAATTTTAAAAGTAATAAAAAATAATTAATAATTTTAATATAAATAAAAATATTTTTTTAACTAAATCATTTTTTTAAGGACAATAAATTAATTTGTCACATTTTTTTTTCTCAGCAAATAAAAGTAACTCTTGGAAAAAGCAATTTTAAATAAAATCATGAACACTTATTACTAATATTACTACAAATAATAAAACAAATTAAAATAGGTTTCCGGAATTTTCAAATGAGTAATGAAAACACAATGTTGAAAAATAAACGATTTAACATGAAAATATTGCATAGTAATCGATTACGGTTTCAGATACGGTTTGCGTAGTTAACGAAAAAAATAATTTATTGTTTAGGATTTAATGCAAATTAAATTATTTATTACCTTACTTTAGTAACATATGGAATATAAAAGGCAAATAAAAATTTCAACCAGTTTTCGGTTACATTCCTAGATGACATTTGGCTCGTTTGTAAGACACCTCTCATTAGTTTTTGTTAAATAATTTATAGATCATTAACGCAAGCGGCTATCGCTTCGCGGCATTCAAATTGCAAAAAGTGGAACATCCAGCAATAACTAAATCCGGATAAGATTTTATCAGTTTTCTTGTAATATAATAAATCAGTACATATTTGATGAAAATTCAAAAACTTTTTGTCACTTTTTCCTTTCAACTATTTTTTTTAAATTTAAATGGAATAAAAAGGCATCCCAAAAAAGAAAAATTTAACAAATTCCAAGGCAAATAAGTAACATTTATAATTATATTAACAAAAGTTTTTTTTTATGCAACAAGTAACAATTAATCTTTAATCTTACTGCAGCTGAACTTTTATCCCAATGATTTCGATATTCAATAAATAGTAATGTTGACATTTATCCATTTATTATTTCATTCAATAAGAACTCAAATTCTTTGTTAATTACTTTGTATTAAGTGATAGCCTTAAGTAACTTTTTTAATACAGGATCTTGCTGAATATAATAATAAAAGTACATTTTTTTAATAGAATGAAAAAATATTAATTCAAAATACGCAAAGAATTAACATTTTATTTTTTTATTAATAAAAATAATTAAAAATTCTTTGAACTGAATCAGTATTTCAAATATTAAACAATTACTTCTTTCAATAAACATATATTCAGCAAATTGACATATTCTACAGCCACTGTATAAACAATAGAATAATTTCTATCAACAAATGCAAATTACAACTTAAATCGCGCATTGTTTTTCGGCCTAAGCTTAAGACACACATTTAATGGCCACGGCCCATTGAATTTATGTATATTTAGCAATACAAAGGCACACATAGAAAGCTATCAAGAAGAAATTAATAACAATAATTTACATGTTTATTCAAGCAGCTTAGTTCTTGGAAACCTAATCATAAATTCGTATCAGTAAACATACATTAAGTGAAATTAAGTAATAGCCATTACATGGACCCGGAGTCAGATAAGAGCAATTTCAGATAATTCATTTTTCGATTTTTCGTTTTTGTTTGAAGAACAAAAGCAGTTGTTCTTTGTTTTAAGCCTTGGGTGCAAATTACTAATCGATTACGTGTTTAAAGTCATTCGTATAAAAAAATATTTCAACATACGAGGTCTGTTCAAAAAATACGCGGACTGAGGTCATAAAACAAAAAGTACTTTATTTGGCAGTTACATATCTGGGTCGCCTTCAAAGTACTCTCCTCCCCAACGCACACAC